>OMNN01000916.1:0-14927 GCA_900302755.1 Chromis chromis | reverse complement strand
TATACTTTTATACACTTAAAGGTTGAGTCTGCAATTCTGGAGAAAGATTGTTTATATTGAGCAAGTTACCATATTTAGATAGTATGTGCCAGATTTACCATCTCTCTCACTGCAACTCCCCCCTTTCCCCCCATCTTCCCTCCCCTTCCCTTTCCCTCTGTCCAGTGCGTGGTCATGAATGTGCACAGGACATGCTGGAATAGTGTTGTGTGGATCAGTCTGAGCCTCTTTGTTTGTTTCCCATTTACAGAGCCAGGGTTGTATATGAACAAAGGATTTTTTTTGCTTTCACACAGAACAGGCAGAAACACCTTACTGGTTGCATTGCTTTGCATTGTGCCAAAAGTGAAACCACACAATCCTTTTGGTTTCAGGACCCCTCTATTGTTTGTCGTCGCAGGTTGTCGCAGACTTAGTGTGTTGGTTTGGAACCGTCAATCAACATTGTCTAGGTTAATGAGCACCGGTTACCTCCTGAGGACACAACACAGGTTCTGGCATCTGTATTCTCCTCACAAATGATTAGTGGAATCCCTCACTCAGAGTATCATCCCATCACTTCAGATGGAAGTCCATTCAATGTCCTGTGGATGCATGTCTTCCTTTGAAATTCTGTTTTGATAAATCTATGGGTGGTTTTCATAATGTTAACTTATGCTTCCTTGCAATCTCTCTCCTCCCGTGACCACTATCATGGTAGATCTGAAGAGAGGAGGCTTCTGGAGGAGCTTAAAAAGAGGAAACACTGGGGTATGCTACTTCTAAAATCCTCGCTGGTAGGAGCAAAGAGACAAGAGTGAGGGAAGCAGGGAGACGCGTTCGCATAATTAAAAGCAGCCTGTGCGTTATCACATCCTCCGAGATAAGGATGCACCTGGTAGTTGGACAGTACGAAATCCTGCAGCCTTGAAGTAGGTTAAAGATAGTAGAAGTGTTTACTGATTGTGTTCTGCAACATGGGACTTTAGGTGTATGTTTAGCTACCTTGGACCTATCAGAACAACGGAGGTGACTGATGACACTTCAGATCATGGTGCTCTGTGCCGTTTCTTAGGCTGATTATACTACAAATGTAAAGTCCAGCTTGTTATTTTCTTGTCTGGGGATCTAGTATCGGAGCCTCCATTTCCTGCTAATATTCTCAGTATGCTTCTGGTTGCATTCCTTTGTCTTCATTTAAATACACTTTTTACTTATTGTTGTTTATGGTCAGTAAAACTTGAGTTTTTTTTCTACTTTTAAGCAAAGGCAGACAGTATATTATCTACTGATGATGTACTATATCTGTTTGTAGATACTGTTCAATTTGTAGATTAAGTTCCACAGTGGACAGTGCTATGTGGATTATTATATTATCAGTGCAGCATTTCTGCATAGAAATCGGGGAAGATGATGTTGCATGTTCAAGCGAACACTAATTTGTGATCCCAAGAAGTTGTATGGTGGTGGAATGCCAGCATATATCACACAGAGTCAGCGTATAAATAAAGCCTATAAAAAATGTATAATTTTTCATGGAGAAATCTCCCGACATTAATCTGCTCTGCTCTCACCTTCACACTAGTTTGGACCTAATCACATCTTGAAGTGAAATGTGGTGTGAAGATAAATAAAAATGAGATGGGAGAAATTAAACATATGATAACGTATTTTGAGCCGGATCTCAAAATGTAATTAACATTCTCTATACAGTCCAGTGTTTTACAGCTAAATCCTGCTAAAATGAAATTATTAGAAAGGTAACCTTGTGGCGTCTGCTAATGTAGTGATGAAAGGAACGTTAGGGATAAAGGTGTCCCTTCGGATTTTCAATGCCCCGTGAGATATATGATATGGGCAATTCTTCTGTATTTAGTCGAGCAATTACAACCTGCGCTGAATGACTTATGATAGCCATCAAGGCGGCAGTAAACCTGACTCTAATGGACAACTAAAAGGCATGATAGTTTCTTCCAGATGAATTATTCTTTAACCTAATGTGCAAAATTGTGCAAGTAAAGAGTAGGGTTAATCATCCAAACATAAATTGAAGCCGTCCTTTGACCAGCCTAATGGCCGCACATCCTGGTCGGCTCTTAGCTGCAACGCACACACCTGATTTTAAAAAGTGAGCTGGTAACTGGTTGTCATAAATTAGGGGCTGCGGAAGGAACAGTTTATGATGTTACAGTACATGTGAGCTTTATTACGATTGGGCACTGCATGTCAGGCAGCAAATGTATTCCTATCTGTCTTGTGATTGCCATTATGACGGCAACAGCGCTTTTATTCATTATTAGCTGCAACATTACAGTTCTTCCAGTCCATGACAGAGTAATGATAGTGTAGCTGATGCAGTATCAAAGACCTGCAGCTGGAGACGGAGCAGAAGCTAAATGAGTGGGTGGTGGCAGTGAAGCCTGTTGCTCCATGGAGACGGCCTGGACAAGCCTGACTGTCATGTGGATACAGTAGCACTTGACACCCAGGGGAGCTTGTTGCCCATCTCAGTGTTGCCTGATCTGTTGGTACTTCTTGTCTATTTTCTCCCTCTTCACTTTTTGATGCCTCCCTCCCTCACTCCCTCCGTCTCCCCTCGCCCCTACTGATTGTAATCTGCAGCTGTCAAGCTCCCAGTAATTGAAACTGACTTGATGAATCGCTTAATTACCTTTAATAGCTGATTCAAGAAGAGCTGAATAATGAAGATAACAGAGAATGAAGTGGAGGTTGCGAAGCATCAGTCTGTAATTGCCCCATTGTTGTTGTTTTTGTTTGCGGCAGTGGGGCGTGCGTTGTTTTTCCGTCATCAGCGCCCGCGAGCCTGCTTAGCACGAGAAGATACGGGCGAAAAACTAACAGGATGTTGTTTCAGACTTCAAAAAAAAAAGGCCGCCTTTGCGCCGTGCACAAAGAGGGAATGGATGATCGAGTGAAGATTAACGAGCAATGATAAAAGCGAAAAACAAAAGATGGGAACTAGGAAGTTGCAGAAACAAGAAAGAGTAAACTTTTATTATGCCCTCTCAGCTTGTCGTTAATGTTGCGTGTAGTGTGGGTGGAGCAGCAGCTGACATGGCTCTGAGGTACAGTTGTATAGAGATTGCCATGCTTTAATATCTAACCATGATGCCCAGCGGTACCAGCAGCCCTGGCTCAGCACACTCTGACCTATAAAGGATATGAAAATGTTGCATTCCAGCCCCATTTATTATTCATTAATTGGCTAGCTTACCCCCCTAGTCAGCAATATTTAATATCTGGGAGAGGACTGAAGCGGTGGGATTCCGTGTAGTTCACATTTGTGGCATTCATGAAACAGAATCTAAATTGTATTATTTTCTCTTGCAGTTCACTTCAAAGGGACTTTAAATAAGTTTGTTTGGAAGTGTTTGTGTTGTAGCTCGGCCTTTATTTTAATTTTTTTGTGCTTGCTTCTCTTGATTCACACCTCCTCGTTTGACCATATGTCTCCAAGAAGTCACTTGAAGTGTCGACTCCCATCAGTTGGAACGGCTGGAGGTGAAAGTCCTAATTAAGCATTTTTTCTTCTTCTTCTCTCTTCCTTTTATCCAGCATCCCTGGGGATTGCTTTCTGCTGATGCTCACGAAAACAAAAGCAACAGAAAGAGCAAAACAATAGAGAGAAGAGTTCACGAAACGGCACACAATCAGACAATGTGCTCTGCGATGCTCCGTGTTTAGATCTTGCCACCAGTGTCATGACTACAGGACACAGGACTTTGATGATGAACCCCTTGTGTGCTTTTCGCATCGTTGCCTTTTCCATTTGTGAGTCATGTGAGAATAAGCACCAGAGTCCACATTTCAGAAAATCTGTTGTGTAAAGCTGCTTTGTTCAGACATCTGATTACCAGGTTTTGTAACATGTCCGACAAACACACTGCTAGCAGACTGAGCTTAGTGGTTTTAATAGGCAATTTGTTGTCAGTTGTATTGAAATCTAGCAACACTGACCCTGAGACTGAGAGCTCTTCAGCGTCTTATTGTGAAAGGAATTATATTGACCGCCTTTTAAGTGAGTGGCGCATAAATACCCAGAATAATCAAATAATTAGCCGACCCTTTTCATCATTATCATGATTATCATCCTCATCATAACACCGCAGTTGCGTGGGCATAAATCCTGCACTTTTCCGACATGCTGTAAGCAGACTGCCCACAGCTGGAGTAAACTACAGACAGGGACCAGTCTCGCCCGGAGCGCTGAAGCAAAGAGATTATTCGGTTTTGTACCTAAGCCTTTGGAAACAGCAGTGACTGTGGATATATTATTAGTCTGACCAGGAAAGCGAGCAGGCGAGGGGCTGAATTTACAGAGGAATTTAGAGAGCCTAATTGCCCAGACAGGATGAATGGAAGACCAACGTAACGAGAAAGACGGCGAAAGAGCCTCACAAATACACAAAAAAAAGAGCATTTATCTGAGATCGGTGACATCTTTAGCTCTTCCATTAATGACCATGTAAATGCCTTGAGTAATTATTCCTGCAAAAGGAAAGAAACAGGGCAAATGAAGCAGTGGTTGGAGAATTTATATTTTTAGGATGCCAGTCTTATGTTACTCTCTTGGAGAGGTCTTTGCTAGCCGGTGGATCTTTTTAGCTCGACTCCAAATTTGTGTTTGCTGGAAAAACAGCAGACGATCCCTGCCTCCCCTCTCATGGCCCCCTTAATCTCATGACTGAGGACTGAGCCAGAAACTGGACTCGAGGCCCCCGTGAAACACACTCTCCTCGTCCTTATCCTTACACCAGAGTGCAGCTCACCGTCCGCATGCACTCATTATTCTACTCACTGCAGCGCTATTAAATGAAACAAAAGAGCTGTGGCATTCTTCTGCACTAAGGAACTGTGCCCTTTTTCTGGCACATCTGTAAATTCAGCATGAAATGTGATCTGTTCCTAAACAGACAAGAGATTGTGCAGCGCAAACAAAAAAAAGAAAAAAGAAGTTGAGACAACTAATTCTGAACATTGTTGTTAAGGAGGCAAGAGGAATCAGTTGTCATGCGTGTGCACGGTGCAGAGAGAGTTGGTTTAGTGAGCTGAAGGAGGGGTGAAGGTCAGTAGGAGCAGAAAAGGGAAGCAGATCAGCTGGAGGACTCTGGAAGAGGACGAGCACAGCACTCCATCTGCGTGTTGTTGTTGGCAGACCACCCACTGAGCGTCTATCTATCTGTCCATACCCTGTCATTCCTTTTTTTTATCTTCGTCCTTCCTTTCTCTCTGTCAGTCAGACTGTAGGAGATGTCTGTCTGAGAGGGAGGATTTGGTACCTTAAGCCTGAACCCCAAAACTCCACCCCTTTCTGCAGACCACAGGAGGATCCAATGTCTGCTTTAGCTCACTGCTTCCCCCAGCAGATCGTAAAATACACCATTGTATGTTGTATTATCAGGCTTCTCTGTTAAGACACTTACAGTAATGTAACCATGTAGTCTTTCATCTTCATCTCTCATCTTCCATTCATAGACATGATTTGAAGCCTCTCTTTATCTTCTCCATTATGATGCAATCCATATGGCATCTTTGGAGGTTGCATGTACTCCTCATGTTTCTGTTTCACCATGCATGACTAGAATAATGCTACTGTTGCAAAATTTTCCAACCTTATTCTATAGCCTTAACCACGTGCCTCATTTGCTCTTTATCATTATAATGTATCTATTCTGTTACTGATTAATAAATAGGAAACTAGAACCAGTGGATCTACTTGGAGAAAAAAATCAATATGGATGTTCTACCCTACTTTATCTCCTTAAGTGCTTCTCTTCAGTAACTTTATTATTTTTAAATATATTTTTTTCCTGCACTTTAAAACACTACTATGTAGTGTGATTAATATAGTCTTGATTTCTTACACGTATTGCATCCATTAGTAATAACCTTGTTCTCATTCCTTTCAGACATTATAAAAGGTATTCAGAGGTACTAAACTATTTATGCTAGCTGCGGTTGGATGAAATGTTTCGTGAAAACTGCCCAACCTCACTGGGATTTTCCTCAAAGTCTGACTTCCCTATTTTGATATTTTACACATGCCAGCCTCTTCCAGTCGACTCAAATTAGCATCAAAATTTTCCGCAAACACCATAATTCCGATGTCCTGCTCTGGATTTCTACTTCTCAAACATGATCGTAAATTTTAATGTTGACCTCGTTCTAAAATATAAATGAGGAACAAAATGGAATCATTATTTTGGGCCCAGGGTGGCCATCTCTCCTCTATTCCTAGTATCACCCCAGCACAGTGGCAGCAGCACCATTGTTGGTAAAAATCCTCTTAGCTAACTGTAGGCAGCAGCTCTCTGGACCTTCCCAGCTCCTGGAGGAATGACACAGTGATTTACTCAGAACACGACACCATCCCTTAAAGTCATCACTGCAGCATATCCCTCTATGTACAGCCAGCTGTGTAATGAAAAGTGACAACACATTGCCATGCTTTTAATGTCTTTGGTCATGGGGGGATGGATAGGGCTCAGTATAAAAGTATTTGAATGGTGTGGTGTGGGCTTTATCCTGTTTTTTCACTGTCTTTGTCTCAAGCTGTGTGAGGAATATTTGAGCCATATTTATTTATTTATTTTTTTTACATTTTAGTCAAATGCATTTAGTATGCACCACAGACTTACAGTGAAATCAGAGGTTAAATTTAATCCCCAGACTGATACTTTGTTGAGGTCATTTAGATTTGGACAGCATGCCACAGTGACCACATGAGCCAGACGCCCCTTAATAATTCCCAATTTCTGTGTTGCAGCAGTATTTACCATCATGTTTGGTATGGTTTTATTTACTGTTCTGCTGGATAGTATTCCCAGAGGGTTCCATAATCCTCTTACCATATGGGGGGTGCTCAGAAAATATTTTCTTGCCTCAAGTGTAGCTCCAGGCATAGCCTAAGGCTTATGGCAATTTTGGCTCTATGGCAGCTTCCAAGCCCAACCTCAAACCTGACCATACTCCCACAGCCTCTGTCCAGCCGGTGTCCTTTACCCCCACGTCCATCACCAAGCCCTAGATCCATTTTTAGCCTGCAGCGTGGAACATGTTTGCTGGTAATACATCAGTAGGCATTATAGCCTGGGTAAGATCAGCCTCCATTGGGGAAAGCGTAACCTTGGGAGTGACTTTGTGGCGAGAGCTGTCACTGCTTCTCCAACTAGCCTGCTGTGAATCTTAACATGCTTCCACTCATGGGAAAGAGTCCAAGGAAAAGCAAAGCAAAGGGGTTGGTCCAAGATGTAGGAAATATCTGTGCCAAACCCCAAAAGGCACATTTTTTACTGTATTTGTAGTGTACACAGTCAACAACAATACAGATTTAACTCTTTGTAAAAGTCTTCATTGTTTTAATATTTGCAAACTAGTCTTCCTCAACATTTGGCAGCACTGCATCCCCGTCTCTCTGTGCTCTACCCTGTGAGACATCTAGCATACCAATTCCTCAGGGCCGTGACCTGATGATTACAGGGTCACTTCAGGTTGTATCACTTTATCCTGAGAACACAAGCAAGCAAACGAACAGCCAATCAGGTCTGATTTGCCGGTAGGTCTGTGCTTCCTGCTGAATCATGGTGTGAATTAAGTAGGCAAGGGATCTGTGTGATTATTTCCCCAAAAAAAATCCAATCTATTTGCCGAAAGCTGGTGGATTTATTTTCTGTGTCTAATTTTTAGACACCCAATTCAGACAGGTTTAGTTTTTAATTAACCTCCTTCTTCATACTTGATTTAGAATGAAATATTGATGATGCATGTTTCACATATGTGGACTAGGTCAATTTCTGACACCAGCCCCAAAACGTATGGATATATGTAAATAGCTTGTAAGCTAATATGAAGCCCAGTGGTTTATACTGTAATGGCATCAAATCATTTCCAGTTGTCATTGGTGTAATGTGCTGCTTTTTAAATTCAGCCAGCATCAGACTGCTTATCTACAACTACCATGTAACTTCTGCAGTCGTTTGAGCGGTCTGTTTAGCTTCAGTCCCACTGTTTATGTAGCCTGTGTTCAAGCCCATAATGTGGCAGGTTTCGGATGAAATAAATGGGAAAACACACATGGCGGTAACTAATCCCAGCGGCACCATCACATGCTCACCACAACCCACAGAGCCCCTCTCCATCCATGGTTCCCACCCACTCTGGCTCCAGAACCTTTTCCATCCCCCGTGTCCCATCAGTGGCTGTACCCCCGTCCCACTACCCCATTAGCCTCCATGCTGATGCAGCAAAGCAGTGATGGTCAGGCTGCAATGTGGATGAAAGACTGAGTTTTTTGCCTTGCAGCTGGTTTCTCTGTCTCCATCCACCAGCCTGCAGCCGCTCCGTCTTCTCTCTCAGTAAGGTTTAATATTATCAGTGCAATTATTATCTCTGAAAGCTGGGTGACAATGCAAAAGAGGAGACTGAGAGATTAGTAGTGAGTCTCAGAGGGAAGAAGGGTAGATATGGTAGATACGTTGTGATGTCTCTTTACTCTCTGCTGTGTATTTGTCAATGTGCATGAGTGTATAGGTATGGTTGCACATTTGATTGGATGTGGTGTGTGTGTGCGTGTGTGTGTGTGTGTGTGTGTGTGTGTGTGTGTGTGTGTGTGTGTGTGTGTGTGTGTGCGTGTGTGCATGTGTGCGTGGCAGTGTGTGTGTATGTGTGTGTTTGTGTGTGTGTGTGTGTGTGCGCCAGATGGCTGCCTGGCTGTGGGGTAAAGCTATTATTTTTCAGAGGATGGTATTTTATCAGAGATAATACACTCAATTCACTGGGTTCTGTATTATTTATTGTTTCTCCACACTTATCTCATTTTTTCTAAAGTTGTTTGCTGAGCTTTCCATCTACTATTCACACTCTCCCCGACTTTTACTTCCCCTCTCTTTCTTTCCTTCTTGCTCTCTCGCTGCTATTTCCAACCCTGTGTAAAAGTTGTTGATTTTGGTAAAATCCCTGTAAGACACAATCATCAAAGGCAGCTTAAACAATCAAAAGATTCTATTTTGTGTTATAATAACTCTGTTTGATTGCACTACATTTTAATGACCATAATTCTGTGGGAGAGTGTGTTGTGTAAGCAGAGAACAGATGGCTCAGAGAGCATATTTTAACAACCAAATGACTTGTTTTGTACATGAAGAGCTGACGAGGCACTTGAATTTTACTCAATTACAATTTTCCCTGAATGGGTCTTTAACTTCCTCCTCTTACTCTCTCTCCTCTCTCCACAGGCATCATCCACCAGATGAAAGGGGACTATGAGACTGCACTGAAACTCCACAAAACACACCTGGCCATTGCCCAGGAGCTGAATGACTATGCTGCTCAGGGCCGGTCTTATGGCAACATGGGTAATGCCTACAATGCCCTGGGAGCCTTTGACCAGGCTGTTCGCTACCACCGCCAGGAGCTGCAGATCTCCATGGAGGTCAATGACCGGGCCTCGCAGGCCTCCACCCATGGGAACCTGGCTGTGGCTTACCAAGCTCTGGGTGCCCACGACCGTGCGCTGCAGCATTACCAGAACCACCTCAACATAGCTCGTGAGCTCAGAGATGTCCAGAGTGAAGCGCGGGCTCTGGGCAACCTGGGCAACTTCCACTGCTCTCGAGGAGAGTTTCCTCAGGCTGTGCCCTACTACGAGCAGTACCTCCGGCTGTCCCCTGACCTCCAGGATATGGAGAGTGAAGGGAAAGTCTGTCACAACCTGGGTTATGCTCACTACTGCTTGGGGAACTACCAGGATGCTGTCAAATACTATGAGCAGGACCTTGCTCTGGCCAAGGACCTTCATGATAAACTGAGTCAGGCCAAGGCATACTGTAACCTTGGTTTGGCTTTCAAAGCTCTAGGAGACTTCACTAAGGCAGAAGAGTGTCAGAAATATCTGTTGTCATTGGCCCAGTCCCTGAACAATGCACAGGCTCGCTTCAGAGCTCTCGGGAACCTGGGAGACATATTTGTCTGTAAAAAAGACGTGGCTGGAGCCATTCAGTTTTATGAACAGCAACTGGCTTTAGCTCACCAGGTATGGCCACCTATAAATATACATAAAAGGTTTTATTTGGAATATAATTTTGATATTCACTCATGTCCATCATACTGATATGGTGAAATTCTTTCTTGTTTCAGGTAAAGGAGCGTAGGATGGAGGCCTGTGCATACGCCGCCCTCGGAGCCACCTACAGACTTGTGCAGAAATATGACAAAGCCCTGGGCTACCACACTCAGGAGCTAGAGGTTTACCAAGAACTCGGTGATGTGTCAGGAGAATGCAAAGCCCACGGTCACCTGGCAGCTGTCTATATGGCCCTGGGGAAGTACGCCATGGCCTTCAAGAGCTACGAAGAGCAGTTAGAGCTAGGTCGCAGGCTGAAGGATCCTGTTGTGGAGGCTCAAGTGTATGGAAACATGGGCATCACTAAAATGAATGTAGGCGTGATGGAGGAAGCTATTGGCTACCTGGAGCAGCAGCTGGCCACTTTACAGCAGCTGAGTGGAAATGAAGCAGTAATGGACCGGGGCAGGGCCTATGGAAACCTGGGAGACTGTTATGAGGCTCTGGGAGACTTTGAGGAAGCCATCAAGTACTATGACCAGTATCTGTCAGTGGCCCAGAGCCTCAACCGCATGCAGGATCAGGAGAAAGCCTATAGAGGTTTAGGAAATGGACACAGGTGAGTGTTCTGTTGCTAGAAAAATAATTTTCAGTGTCAATTTCCTCTAGCTCTTTGTGCAGCAGGAAAATTGTATTGACTGTTTTTGTTGTTTTTTTTTTTATAAATAATCACAGTACTTTGCATATAATTTGTCTCTTTGTGCTCACTATCAAGGACCACCATAGTTTAGAGACCCCTTGCTGGTGAGCAGGGCTTGGATGCTAGTCTGGTGCTAGCTGTCTCAGCAGCAGCCTAGTTGCCCTGGCCTTATCTGTATGCAAAGTGGCTTTGGCACACAGACGTCTGAAACTGGGGGAAGCACAGTAATTTTGAGACAACCTCTTACATCTTGTGTCTCTTCTCCCTTCTATTTTTCCTTATGCCTCAAAGAGCTGATAGCAACCTGGGAGACTACCCTGCAAAATAAAACACGAAAGGCTTGGTGAAATCCTCATTTCAGAGATGATTTTCTTCTTATTGTGCGTCATCGGCATGGCACCACAGCAATCACACACAGCTGTATTAGCCATGCATGAGTTCAGAAGGGAATAATAGACATCAAACCCTTCTCATCTTGCAGCAGCTCTTAGTCAAGCAAATATATTATCACACACAACATTAATTAAGCTGAAGGCTTTTATTCTTTTAATGCTCCATTTGAACCAGCATCCAGCAATTGTTGGCGTGCCTGAGAATGTGAATAAAGTCTTTTTGAAAGCTGTGAAGGCGAATGAAATGTTCAGATGGGATAAATGCCACTCTGTCAACACATACGCAAGAGGATGAAAGCAGGCATCTTTTGACAGATGACCCATCTCATATTAGAGGATGGTAAACAGCGTTAGCCGTCATAAACAGTCTACGTTTAAAATTTCATATCATGCCTCAAACATTTCTCATATAGCCTTCCACACGCAATTTAGTCACATCAGCAGCTATCAGCGCTGGAAGGATAAATCTATATTTCATGGGCGCCAAAACCAAAATAGTCAGATGCTTTGCAAATGAAAGTGTTCCTGCAATGTACACTCTTTTTAATCTTCTAAAAGGTCTCTGTTAATATATACGTGCTGTATGAATAAAATATATAGTTTCTCCAAGATGTGAAACAAGCAGTGATAAAAATAGATTTATTTTGTAACGTTAGCCCTGACACTTAAATGTCAAGTGATTCAAAATTCTAGAACCTCTCAATAACGGCATTATTTCTAAGTTTCAGTAAGAGCATTTAGTTTTATGAACAATCAACACCAAATACTTTAAAAAGTCTATATTGAAAATACAGGCCCAAAAGTAGAAACTCAATGCAACAAAAGTCACTGACACACAATTAGAAAATCTGTGATCACTGAAACACATATGAATTCACCAGTGATTTCCAGTGAGCCTAGCTGCATGAACATGGTTTTAAAATCACCTGTGAACACCAGAACTTCCTCAGTTTGGGATTTTATATGTTTTGTCTGGACAGTGAATGTTGGGAGCACATTCGTTGGTCAGATAATATTCAAGATACATTTGTTTGGCCCAGAAATGGTTCAGCGTGTTTGGCATGAACCTGACCATCACTACCACAGTTAATGTATAGTGCTGACAGTGAAGCACAGAGACAGGAGTGTGATGATATGGCCGAGTAAGTGGCCTGATCTGAATCCAACAGAAAATCTTTGGGGTATTTTAAGGAAAAAAAGTAGAGCAACACAACCCCTTCCCTCTTTCATATTTATTTGAAAAAATAAAAGATTAGACTCTCAGTAATGAAAGTCGTACTGGCTTTTGTTGCACTTAGTTCATACTGTTGGGTCTGGATTTTAGTATAGTAAATCTATATTGCAACTTTTTAATTTTACATAACTGCAAATACATTAATGTTCAAATAAGAAATAATGCAATTACTGCAAGCAGATACAGTTCTGAATCATTTGACAACAAATTGGTTTTAAGTGATATTGAACTTGCTTCTGTTTTATTCATCTCACTGCTTCACTCTAACGCTCACTGTCTTTCTGTCTTTGTTTGCAGGGCCATGGGAAACCTACAGCAGTCTCTGGTGTGCTTTGAGAAACGGCTAGTGGTGGCTCATGAGCTAGGGGAGTGTGGAGGCAAGGCTCAGGCCTACGGTGAACTGGGTGCACTCCACAGCCAGCTGGGCAATTATGAGCAGGCCATCTCCTGTCTGGAGCGCCAGCTCGCCATCGCTCGTGACACCCAGGACAGACTACTGGAGGGCGATGCCAGCTGCGGTTTGGGTGCTGTGTATCAAGCTATGGGAGAGTATGAGACGGCGCTGCGATGTCACCAAAGTGACCTGGAGATTGCAGAGGAAGCCGGCAGCACCACACGCCAGGCCCGAGCTTATGGCAACTTGGGCCTTACTTACGAGTCGCTAGGAAACTATGAGCGGGCGGTCGTGTTCCAGGAACAGCACCTAAGTGTCGCGGCTCAGACTAATGACTTGGCTGCCAAGACACTGGCCTATGGCAGCTTGGGGAGAACACACCACGCACTGCAAAACTACTCACAAGCTGTCATGTACCTGCAGGAAGGTGAGTGAGTCAGGGGGAATAGGGGAGAGGATTGCCTTTGTTGCCTGAGCTGATAGGCTTAGAGTTTGTGAATTCATGAATATGAAATTCAGAGCCTATTTGTTGCTAAGCCTTTGCCACATTTTTATTAGTCTGCGTGCATGTGTGTGTGTGTTTAGGCTTTTGTGCTTATGTGTTCTAAGTGCACAGGGGGATTTTGTGCGCGTATTATGCATCTGTGTTGTCTTCTGAGCTGTATAGGTATACCAGCATTTGTGTGTGTATGTCTGTGCAAACCTATCAGAATGCATGCCAGGGCATTTTTCCTGTTTACTGCTAGCTGTTTTTCACACCTCTGTATCTACTTTCTCAGAGGGTTCTTTACAGCGAGCTGCCAAAGAATCTTTTCACACAGTGGCTGTCAGACTCCTGCCTCTCACGCTTCATTGTCCCCTACAGATTATGGTGAAATAAAAACCTGCAGCTTGGCCTCTCAAAAATTCATTATGTCAGTGACAGTGCCGGAAGTGTTTGTCACTGAGGATGTGATAAGTGAAAGCATTCATGTATGTGAGCTGAATGTCCACACCGCCAGCCTCGCCCATGTCCATTGACAGACTTCATGCTCAGGCACACCCACGGTGTTACGACCCAGACCCTGTTTGAATCTAAGAAAATTGGAGTAAGAGGGCATTTGTATATTTCACCCTGCCGGGAGTGAATGCAAAGGAACAAGAATAAATCTCCTCTATTTCTCCTCCGCCCACTGTATTAGAGTTAGTTGGGTCTGCAGTGACCCATACACCCTCTGCAGGCCTGCTTGTTGAGCTTTAATGGAAACAAAGGCGACAGGCCATTCTGTCTCCACCCTGTCCTCCTGTTGTCCCCCACACTGTCCTTGTTTTGTTCCTTGGTCTGGCTGTGAAAAAGCACAGTGCCTTCACTATCCTTGACAGCCAATTATTTCTGGCCAACCTACCCAGACCAAAAAGTTGGCAGGGTTTTTTTCCTTTCAGTTTTTCTATTTTTTTCCCCTCCTCTTCTGCTAGTTTTTTTTTTTTTGTTCTTCGTGCTGCACTGCTTGTTTTTTGTTTTTGTTTCCCAAAAAAGATTAATTGGAAGGAGAGATAGAAAGGCAGCACCAAACTGGTGCAGATACTCTTGACAACATGTGACCTCCAAATCACTGCGTGTGTGTTTCTATATGTGTATCTGATGGTTTTCCTGTGTGGTGCAGTAATACATAATGATAAGGCTACAGTGGAAGACATAAGAGATACCAATTAGGTGCTGATAGGCAGACATAGCTTCTGTCACTTCAAGAGTTCACACTAATCCCCACGTTATGTTCCTGTAATGTTACATTGTAGAACACTGCACTTTCTCAATCTTAAACAAAAGAGTCATTTCACACCAAGATGCACTTTTTAACGATTAACACAATCAATGTTGTCATTAAATCAATGCAGTCATTGTAGCGACTAATGGAGGTATTACAGCTTCTCCAAGCTTGGTTTATGGAATAACTAAAGGAGCTAACTAATGGAATCACAATATGAACCTACAAAAGCATTTCTTTTACAACTGTATCAGATGCCTAATACATCAGCCAGGATTAAATAGGTGACATATTGGTTTATGCTATATATAAATGCATATGTAAGTAAATATGAAATCTATATGCCCTTATAAATGCAACCTAGTAGTAATATACTGTATATATTTTTTTTTTATTTATATT
>OMNN01000912.1:3228-19810 GCA_900302755.1 Chromis chromis | reverse complement strand
ATGAGGATGCCAACTCAAAAGGTAACCCAAAAGTAAACCAATTCCCAAACAAACTGATAAGGAACAAAAGAAGACTGGAGACCCCGGCCAAAAGAAATAAAAGGAGGGAAGACGCTGGGCCAACCACGCAGTGGGCCGTCGCTCCCAGCGTCTCCCCCTAAACTACCTAACAAAGGAATCTAAAATAAACCAAAAGACGAATAACCACTCGGCCGGTAACCTCCAGTCCAAACGAATATGAATTAAAACTCAAAAATCCCCAGCCCCTAACCGGGCATGGGAACAAGCTGCTTGGGGAAGGAAAAGAGCAAAGGGAAAAGGAGGAAGGCAGAAAACCTCCTCTCTACCTGCGAGCTGTGCTGCCCTTTGTCTCCACACTCTGTCCCTCTTATCTCCTCCTCCTCCTCCTCTCTACCTGAGTGCTGATTCCACTCAGGTGTGCAACAGACAGAGGGAGGAGGAGGGAGACAGGGCCACAGAGAGAGAGAGAGAAACCCGCAGCAAGCAGCTGCACATAACATTCCACATGATACATATCTCATTTAAAAATTTGCCAAAAACAAAAAAGTTGCACTTGTCGGATTCTGTAAAAAGTAAATATTTTGCACTTCTCAGTTTCTTCTTTTGTTATCATTCATGGCATTATAAGTGTGTCATAATGCACAAAATACACACAAATACATTTTGAGTTCTCTCTCCTTCTAGCCGTGGTTATGCTGTTTCTATTGACGTACAGGACTTTATATTGCGGAGAAAAATGAGCCCACAATTGCAACATGTTACAGGAGCAAAAAAAACACCTAGAAACTGCTTGTAGTTCCGAGGGTTAATGTAGGAAACAACTAAGTTTACACTGTGCTTTTTATCTCATCCACATCTCCTTCTTATTTATTTTCTTGGTTTTATACCACAGCCAATGACTGCAATGCAGTGCTGCAACTGACTCAACTATGTCTGTGAAGATACTCAGTCATCCAGGTCATGGTTATCCTCGTAGTTTCAATCGTAGCATCTGGACTTGGTTGAGTTTGTCGAAGACATTTCAACTCTCATAAGAGGCTGACGGGTTGGGAGTTCCAGATTTTATACTCGTTCAGGAGCAATTAACCCTATTTGGCTCCATTCACACCTGGTCACAAAGGGCCCTAACAAACCCCATTGTGAGAGGGAAGGACCTAACGACTTGCATAATGAGAGGAAGGGCAACACACACCCAGCAGACAAAAGCTTCAATTGGGTTAATGGCTCCTGAACGAGTATAAAATCTGGAACTCCCAACTAATCATTTTAAAACTGATGAAGCCTCTTGGATGAGAGGTGAAACGTCTTCGACAAACTCAAGCAAGTCCAGAGGCTACAATTGAAACTACGAGGATGACTCAAAGATCAGACGGGACGGCAGTGTGTATTTCATTGCATTGCTATTTTTTCAAAGTGGTCCGAAAAAGAAGAAAAAACATCTCTTTCAACACTGGGAGAAAAACATAACAAATTATATAAATCTCTAAAATATTGCTTCCACTGCCAGAATAAAAAAAAAAATCTGCAGTTGTAGTTTTATTACAATGTCTAGACACATGTTATACCAGTTTCATCTAACAATGTTTATTTGAACTGTGTCCTCCAGACAGATTTTGTTCTTCAGGGTAAAACAGAACATAAAAGCTACTCGCTGACAATGAAGCCCTGCAGGTTAAACCTTCTCACCAGTGCATAAATGCATCTTTGTATTAAAAAGTAAAGATGATGTCATGGTACAATCCCAGATTTGGTTCTGCATCTCGACTAAGGAAGCCTGTCCGCCTCGTTCCTTAAGGCTCATAAACAGACCAGCGGACAGAGAATCACATAAAACCCCAAAAATACAATATAACAAGAAGCACAATAAGATGACTCCTGATTTCAACAGACACTCCAGTTCCCAGTAAGAGCAGGACAGATGGTCCAGCATTCCTCTTTAATTTTCTGTTCGTAGGGAAGCTGCTGCACTTGACTTAGGCTAATGCTTACAGGAGTGTTGTAACAGCAGGGACACTGTGTTGGTGCGAGGTGTTACATGGTGTGATCTGAATGATTTAGAACACTTACATTTTAAAACAGCTGCAGCACATTTTCTCATAGCCAAACACGATAACACAGGGAGGACTTCACGCCTCCAGCACGAGCACGTCTCCCATTCTGCCATTAATGTGTTTGTCACGCCGAATTAGAACAAATATCACACGAGGACATGGCGGCATGGAGAATATATGTAATCTACATTTTAAGGGGCTTGAAGTCTAATTATAATTGCAAATTGGCAACTTGACTCCTGGCCCTCTTTCGGCACAGATTCGGTTTGAACTGATCATTAAAGGCTGCATCCACTCAAATTCCGCAATTTCTCTCAGTCTCAATGACGGCTGCGTGTTTTATACCTGCATTGTATGGAGTGCAGTACAGTTTCAGATCCTTAGGTTCATGGTAGTTAGTAGTAGCAGTAGTTATATTAAGTTAATTAAATGATAGACAAAAAAATAAATCATTCAACAAAAATGGGGGATGGTGAATGTAGGTTGATTAGTATGCACATCTGTGTCTGACAGAAAAAGGATTCCACTGCTTTATAAATTAGTTTTTTTTGCAGCCGTAGTGAGTGTGTTGTTTGAAACATCTGCATAAATGTTCCTCCCTCTACTTTCTGTTGGAGTTGAGGCCAGCGAATGACTGAAAGTTGGTGCGACATGGTGTCCAAAAAAGATGTAAATCTGAAGCGAACAGCTGCTACTGATGGCAACACTTGACTGCAGGATGAAAAGCTGCCCTAATAGACAAGGCACAGATATTTAATTAGTAATAAGGCATAATAGCGCTCATGGTGTTGCATTCGGGTGCATAAACAAAAAGTGACAGGAGCACATGAATGAGAAATAAGATCAACTTTTTCAACTCTACATATCAACCCGATCACCTCATGAATTGGGCATGAATGTCCGAAACAGAAAGCAGCCCTCGATTCAGACGTCAGAGACACATGCAGGTGTTCAGATCCAGAAGCATATGGACAAATAAAGCCAGACGACATCGAACGATGTCATTCTCAGCGTTGCCGAGGAAAACCTTTTGGAAAACAATGAGGCTGCTCAGTCGCAGCCAGGTGTTGTTCTTGATGTGTATTTATGTTTATTTAGTCAGATGACTGTGGGATCATACAGTAGTGATTTGTTTGATGGGCTGGTGCAGGTGCCACGAATGAGTCACAATTGTCATTTTAAACGTGCTCTGATGACAAAAGAAAGAGAAAAATATGTAAATTAGTGAAACTACATTCATATGTATTAACACTCCTCCAAAACAACACATGTGGACAAGCATTGTCTGATCTGAGACTTTTATCTGCATCACTCGTCTGTGCTTCCAAAACCCTTTGTTGCAAAAATAAAACTGTTTTCGAATTTGGTTATGATTTGGTTAGGTTAGAGGACATCAATTCAGTTAAAATCGAGTTGTTTTTTTTACATTGTCAACATGTACATATGGTGTTTTTTATAAGCTAGAAGACACATTATGAAAGAAATCAGCAGCCAACACCATGACTGAGCAGTTTTCCTTTAAAACTGCGGTGCACTGATGGCAGTCTAAGACCCCATCCACACGAAGCCAAAACGCTTGTTTCAAAAACGTTCTTTGTAAATACGGAGCTGTTTCAGTAAATGTGTCTGTCCACACTAATTCACTTGATACGCCTGAAAATGATGTTAAACACATGCCAGGCCTGTTGGTGGCGCTGTGACGGCGTAACAGAAACAAGCGGAAACTGGCAGCGGGACTTCAGGCATGCGCAGAAATCTGTATACCATGTAAACATAGAACATGAAGTGGCGTATTGAGCTTTCCATATTTGTTTGGTGAACACGGTGATAATGCAGAAGAAGTATATTTTGCTGTAATAGCGATAATAGGGTGACTAGCTTCAGCAGTACACACACAACACTGTACGGTGCCATTGTTGTAGTCATTTTCTGAGTTTGGCGCATGCGCATTTATCGAGAGGTGGAGCTATGACGCCAGCGTGTCAGAAAAAGATCGTATAGAGCGTAACAACAGAGCGGCCTAAACGACGTTTTCAAATCTTTCCACTCTTAGTTTCAGAAATGATCGTTTTCAGACCCCCAAAATGCCTGCTTCGTGTGGATGATACACGGGTTGGATGAACTATTTGTGCGTTTAGGCCTGGGTTCGTCTTCGTGTGGACGGGGCCTAAATGAATGGGGAGAGCAATTTCAATAGCCAACCAAGTTATAAAAACTGCATGTATGGAATCACTGGTCAGATTTGATAAAAACTGCTTTTTCAAGCGTTTTTCACCAAAGAATGTATGTCTTCTTCGTATGCATACAGTTTCACAACGCCAAGCCTGAGTCAATCCAACAACACGATTGTTGGATGTTTCCTCTTTCGGTTTACAATTGTTTTTGGGGGGAGGGGCAGGACATCTGTCATACAACCGTCATCTTTGGTGTTGTAGAATTCTCCCATAGACTGTCTATTCTGTTTGTAAGTGGCGAATCCACACCCTTAAAGTATCTCTGTATTAGACATTGTTGGGCAAGCTACTCGAAAAATGTAGTGGCCATTACTCTATATTACCATCTTTTTTATGGTGGTACTTTACACCATAAAAATTTGCAAGCTGAACTGGACCAGTATGGCAAATGTGTTTTTCTTCATCAGAAGCTACTTTTTGGAGTTCATTTATATTTACATTTAATTTTATTCATTTTTTGTTTGCCAGCGTTGGCCACTAGTGGCAAACCTCCAGCAACATTTGGCCAATAAGGAGAGGTTTGCTACTGCTAGCAAACATGTTCACTGGTGGTTTAGTAACCCATGGTAACAACTTTGCCAATAGCTGCAAACATGTCAGTTTATGTTTGCCACAGATACCATTTCCAGCAACAATGGCTTCTAGCAGACAGTCGTAGTTAAGCAGTGAAAATATTGACAAAAATTTGTATTTATATTTTCACATGCAGCTTAGATCTGTGGAAAACTTCTGGTGGACTTCTGGCTAAGTTGCATTGTACTGTTTGCTGTGCACTGTCGCCTCACAAAAAAGGGTATGGGTTCAAATCTTCTAGTCAACTGTTCACAGTTCAAAGACACAACCCTGTGAAGGATAAAGTGGGTACAGCTAAAGGACTGGACTGTTTGCCATATGTTATCCACAACGTTAGCCAGAAGTCCACCACATGTTTGCCACAAATCTAGTTTGCGAAAATATGAACTTGGTACAAATTTGTGTCGACATCACCAAAATTTAACCACAACTGTTTGCCAGAGAGCTAAAATGTTTTTAAGGGAATGTAGCTTTTGTGAATGCTGCCGCACTACTTGAATAACAGAAGAGCTTTGTTCCTGAAAAGTTATTTGAGTCAGAAAAGTTGTTACCACACTGTTACTGAGAAACATAGTTAAACTCGTAATGCTGCTAGTGCCTAACACTGTTTAGGATAATTTAACTGGAGGATCTATGACAAAAGTAGTTTCTTTCTGTTGTAACTGCAGTAGTTTAACTATTGAAACAATCCTGGTGTTCATGACAAGTAGTTCTCCAAGATTCAACAATTTTTACTCTCTTTTGTAGCAGACAGGAAGAGGCTCTTAAACTGTATAAACACATCTAAACTTGACCTTTCCACAAGATACAGCTGATGATAGCAGACAGCACAGTAAAGCCACCAGGTTTGGTTGGGAACTGTAGCTATAAGTAGAGCCTTCTGTAGCACCAGACTGAAGGAAAAGCTTAAGAAAAAGAATTGGTGAGGGTGTTTATTTTTCCTCCCAGCAGAAAAGGCCTTCATTGATGGTTGTGGATACGTTGCCCTTTTGGAGACACAGAGTGGGTCTGACCCGGCCTTTCTTTCCTTTTCCCTCTCTTCCACCCCACACACTCCCCCCACCCAGGAGCTGGAGGGGAGCTTGTAAAGTCAGCAGCCGTACGTTTTGTTATAAAAATAATCCGGGTTTTATTGGGATTGCCATGGGAGGGTGGCAAAAGGGGGAGTGAGGGTTAAGTGGTTATACAGCACAATTCACCTCTCTTACCAGAGAAGAACTACACTGTTATATACTGTACTGACTGCTCTATACACACACACACTGGGAGACAGAGGAGCTATTGGAAATTACAGTGGCGATTCCTTGGAAAAGGAGCACAAAGGTGGGAGTGTTGACGTGTACGTGTGCTTCCGTATGCATGTGAAGAGGCAGTATGTGTGAATCAGCGTGTGGGGGTATTAACAACATGCTGGTATTTAAACTGCTCCTCTAACAATGGGTCTTAAGTCTCTAGCCAGTGCCCACAGTCTGTCTGCTAATGGTACCAGTCCACTCACTTACCCAGCAGGATGGAGACACTCCAATGGCTTTACGGAGTGCCAGGAAATGCTAAACATCACAAAGCGATCCTATGGAGCCCCGTATAAATGCCACATCTGCCTGTAAACATCTAATTTTTGCTTGTCCGGGAGGGCCTAATAGAGATTTCCAGTAACTTGACAAGCCTTATTTGTAGCAGGGAAGCAGATATGTCAGGATGATCTCTGGGAACGTCTCAGTCAAGGTGGTTTTGGCTAAAAGGTCACCAAATAAATGTGCCTGCAGAAGTTCAGATGGTGTCCAAGGTATTTTCAGGGCGATACAATCACAGCTGTGAGCAGCCAGGCCCACATGCGGTACACAGCTTGAAGGACAAAAGGCTCGAGAAGAAATTGATAGATTAGAAAAGGGCACGGTCAGTCATTTGTCTTTTGTTTTCCCTATCAGAGGCCTTCAGTGTTGCTGTGTTGCCGAGGACAACATTATAAAGCATGAAAGATTGCCTAGCTTATGGGCATTTATGGCAAGTGTAAGTATTTCCACTGTTTTTCACAGTTGAGTGAGTTGCCCTTTAGGATTGCAAAGATGCCTCCGAAGGGCATTCCGACGCCTGAGCTCCAGAGAATGCAAGATATGGCGCAAGGCAGGGGGCCTTGGCAGACAGAGAGAAGCTCAGTGTCTGTCCGTCATTGTCCAGACGTCGGAGGGGCTACCCGAGGTCGCCACAGTATTCCTTTGGTGGGATGGGCAGGGGTGTGGAAGGTATAAGCGGCTGTCTCCAGAATTCAAATACTGTCAACCCCTTCACATCTGTCTCATCCCTAACAAGATGAACCTGTAAAATTAGCCTGCCGAAATGGGTAGTAGTTATGGTGGCAGAGGGAGCGCCGTGACAGGGATATTTGTCAAGAATTGGATTAAAGCAGATGGCTTTCTGAAACCTCAAACCAGTGTGATTAGATTTTCACCGTTGAACACTGATTGAAGGATGATTGCATTAGATGACAATGGGAAGGAAAAATACAGACAAAAACAAGCTCGATTTGAGCAGCAAGGCAGGATTGTAATCCTCTTTGCCCTGTTGCTTGCACACGGATGCCTTTACCACACCGCAGTCCTTAGTGGGAAAAAATACAACCGAGTGCCATCTGTTTGTTCTGTACATGTGTATATATTGTTTAATCCACAAGTGTTAGTGGTATTTTTAGTCACACTAGTAGTGTGGCTCTGGGAATGGCAACATTATTGTGTTGTGTCTGTTCAGGCTTGGAGAGCAAAAGAACACATGGAACAGTGTTATGTAATTAGATTACAATGAAAGGGTAACCGTATTCTGGACATAAACAGAGTACAAAAAAAAAAAAAAAAAAAAAAAGGGAATTATTAGCAGACTAACAATTTCATGTGCATTTTTACATTTTGAATTTGGCTGCCAAGGTTGCAAAATTATGTTTTTTTTAGAATGAGATACCTCTGTATACTAAACCAACAACCAACATTAGTCTACAAACATCACAGCAGGTGCTCTTGCCTTTAGTCAACGAAGGAACAACACATAAAACTTCTTCATTGTGAGTGACTTTTGCCTCATTTGCTCCTTAATTTCACAAAACTTATCGATTGAAATATCAATAAAAAATCAACTCTACTGCATTGAAGACAGAGAATGTGATAAGTCAAAATAATGAGACTTACCAATAACGAATGTAATCTGGGTTTTGACAAAACATTAACAGGAGCTGAAGTTCAGTTTTTTGCTTCCAGCTGTTTGTAGGAGTCTTTCCTCTGAGTTTATTAAATACCTGCAGTATCAAACAGCAGCAGGATCCATATGCACATTTACACATGCGACACAACAACAATAACTTTATTCAGGCTACATAGAATTATAAATTATCTCTGGCATGGAGACGGGCAAGATCAGTTACCATAAATGATATTGTGTACTTTTCTTTGCATCAGACAGGTGAGCTGTCACACACAGACTTTTATTAGCTGCACTATTATCATTTGTTACAAAGCTCAAGTTGAATCCTGAGCTCCATCACAACTGTTAGGATGTTGTTATTTGGCTGAAAGGTGTGATTCATTTACTGAAGTCAAACATATTCTTCTTTCAAGTGCTTTGTTACGGAGACTTTTCAGTATCTCTGCCCTGCACATGCGCACAGATTACAGAACAAACTTAAGTAAAAGTTGTCTTTTTGGCTTTCTTTTTCACTTTTTTTCATTTGAATATTTGGTAGATGAGATGTTTATAAAGTAACAGATTGGGCTGGATTGGGTTACTGACATGTTAATTTTTTATTATTTTTTTAAACAAATAATCACTAACTGAATTGAGATACATAATTAGAATATCTTTTCCATCCCCGTGTCTGTCAGTGAACCCACCGCCTTGTCCATCTGTACTAGCAACTATGACAGGATGGGTTGCTGTGAAATTTTGTGCAGACAGTTGTCATTCCCAAACTTCTAAGGACGTTGTTCACCCCCAGACGTTTTCTGTGGCAACACAATGAGTTGGAATTGGCACCACAAGGAATCCTACTGACTTTTGTGATACTCTGACTTTTCATCTGGCGTTACCACCAAGTTTCCACAAATTCCATGAAATATCTCATCATATTCTACATGGATTGGCCAAAACCTGAAATAGACATTTGTGGTTCCCAGAAAATGTATTTGCACATCACCAGCACACTCAGAAATCAGGGGTTTTGAGTAAACTACTGTCACTTTTCCAATGTGAACACTCTACACCCTCAAAATCTACTTAGATTCTGGAACACAGCATTAGCCTTGTTAAACTGTGACTGATCTGACTGGAATCCAGCTGTGGATGTAAAATGCACCGTCACAGAAACACATTCTCACTGCTGGAGTTGGTAGAAATCGCCGTATTCAACATTCGCGGCAGCTTTCTCCAAGTAAACAAGTGGACGCAACTGATGTGCATTCATAGTGAACCACCAACAAGCCTGAGGCAGAAAATGGCCTTTTAAAAAATTGCTCCATTTTGTTCGACCAAGGATTGTTTTCATTCAGTCGCTGGCCGAACTTTTGGCATCTGAAATGAGAGTATCAAAATGCAAGCACAGCCTATTCCCATGTATCTCCCTGCAGACGGACAGAACAGTGTAGGAGTTAAGCTGCCCATGTAAAATCTCTCTCATGTTTGCCAGTTTTTGATAAAGCGTAGCTGCTAAAAAGATTCACAAGGCAGACTTCCCAGCAAAGAGAGTGATGGAGCCACAGTTAACGGAAGTGAAGACACTCGCTTGCAATAGCAAACCAGCTAGAGGCCAGGGCCGTAGCAGCAGATGGAGATACAGGAGTACTAGGGGCTCCCTCACTCTGCAGTTTTTTCCTCTGCGCTGACATGCAGCACACCCTCAGCTGAAGACTGAAGAAACTTAATAACCTCCTGATATTCTTCCTTTTACATGAGATGGTAAATTAGCATCAAGACGGAAAGAGCAGCAGCGAGGCAGTCCATGCAGAATTCAGCTGAGATCCAACACTGATTTATAGGCTTGGTGACTTTGTGAAATTAAGTGAAAGACTCCGGCTGAACCAGTGGTTTATCTCTGTCATCGAGCTGATCTATCACCCCGACTTTTAAGAAATTAAGCTTCCCTTCTAGAGGAAGAAAAACACACTCCCAAACTGAACCACCTTGCTTTGATGAAAGTAGACCCCATTCTTTCCTTTACTAATCAAACACCACGGTCCCCACTGCAGGTCAGATCAAAAAGATGGAACATGTTTATGAAGCGGTAATGAAAAGCAATTCTTAAACCATTTTTTTTCCCTCCCTCAAAATGCTGTGATTAAAACCTGAGCTGTCACTTCCTATCTGCCTTTAATGAATATACAAGTTAAATGAAATGATGTCCTGTTGAGCTGTAATTTCCTTCTTCCATCGAGGGGGAAGGAGGGAGCTGCTCATCATATGGGACATGCTTTAATACACTCATCTCAATAGATATTAACCACCAGGCGATTGCAGAGGCAATGAAACATTTGGGCCATTCATTTCAGATGAAGACAGGAGATTTCTCCACTTGGTTCCACAAATGTTTACCCATGAAATTGCAACGAGATGAAATGTGACAGATCAGCAGCGGCTGAAAGCGGTTTTCTGTCAAAAAGCTAACGTTGCGAAAAGACCTTTAGATTGATTATGACAACTTTGGTTCTCTGCCGTTTAGAATCAAGCCGCTACTGCTGGGTGTTAAAACCATTCATTACTTTTCATTTCAATCTCATATGATCCAGCTGATATTCTACTGTCCTAGATCTGCTGTAAGGTCCGTTCTGCCTATTTTATTGGACTGATCCCTGTCAAGTAGAGATATCTATTAGAGAAAGTGAGTATTTAAGTTTTAATAAAGAGGCTCTAAATATATACCTTGAATCTTCCACAAGTGACAATAGGCTTTAACATCCATCTGCAATGTTTCAAAAGCTGTGAATAGCTCTGTGCTATTAAAAACTCCAGCTGACACTGAAAGGTAACCCGAGGTAAATGAGGCAGTCACTCAGAATTACTGTTTTCCAGCTGTGAGTTTCAGCCAAAGTAAACCTAACATCTCATTGAGATGGAAAAGTCCAAACAGAGTAAGCAGAGAGGAGCGATGCAAAGAGAGCAGAGGCTCATGGGAGGTAACCTGTGCTCTGCCTCGTAATGAGACTTTAGCCCAGTTTCTCACCGCCTGGCCTGCTTTTATACGTCTGCCAGACGCGCTAAATAATGTTCCTGTTGTTGCTCGTCACTCATACAACCTTGGTACCACCAGTTCTGGGACACTTAAGGCCTCCAAGTGGAGCTGAACAGCGATTTAGCATTCTGAATTCACCAGTTTATGTTATGAAAGGGGGGGATTGTTTTTCATTGGATTTATTTATTTATTTTTGGTCCTGAAGCTGAGGCTCTTTAGGGTTTAGTATCCATCAATACCAGCAAAATCTCTCCCTCTGTTGTTGCCGGGGAAGATTGACCTGAATTGTGAATCACTAGAGTTAATCCCTCCTACGTTTACTATATGAAGAGCTGGATTTCCTGAGCCAGCCCCATACAGACTGTCCTGGAAGCTAGTGGTGCGGATTAAGCTGCATTCTCCATCAGGTTGATGTCTGCGTGCACACTGTAGATATTTTCTGTGTTTATTTTAAATCAGTTCTGTAGCCAAATTAAACAGTTTCAATGAGAAGGAAGCTCCATGGTATAAAAAGAACAGATTTAATGATAAGTAACTAAAAACACTATAAAGCGTAATGAGACAATAAAGCTGCAATAAAAAGTTAAATACGAAAATTACAGAGGGAATAGGGAATGAAATTGGATTCAGAGTGAAATATCTTGTGTTGGCAGCTTAAACTGCAGTTGTTGTAGAAGCAAAAGTCAAAGCGTATGAAGTTTGTGTCTTATGCTTGGAGACAGGTTATCATTGGCAGTAGCTGCTGCAGTGACTGGAGAGCGTGACAGCAGCAATGACAACAGATATGCAGCATTTCCTCTCTCTGCTGCTGCTACAACAGACCATACATGCATACAAGAAGACTGATGTCACCACAGCGTCCTAGAAAAGTTTCAGGGGTCACCATGTCGATTCCAAAGCACCTTAGGGTGCTTTCACATCTAATCTGTTTCGTGTGATTGGGTTGATGTGAAAGCTGTCACTTGAGCTCTGGTGTAGACCCAACAACTGCACTCACACCGAGCTTCCATTTCTACTTTCTTTTTGCAGAAATGTGATTTGAGAAGCTAAACCACTATTAAACCCATCTTCTGGCAGTGAACTATTAAGAAGGATCTTATAATATGTATACTATGGTGACATGGATAAGTGTAATCCCTGATACATCAAGTGAAACCTCAAGTAAAAGCAGAGGTGCACTGAGCTGTGTCCTAGTTTGAGCATTTCATTAATTCTCCAATAAAAAGTGAATGAAGAGTAGCTACAACACAGTATCTACACTGCTGTACAAATTTCTTTCCGGTCTCATTTCCTGGGTGTTTGTCTGTTTTAGTATGGGTCACTGTGGTTGGATCAAGCCTGTCAGTTTTAATGAATTCAAGCTCATTCCCATCGCCTCATATGTCATAAACCAGTGTAAACACGACCCTGACCAGAAAAAAAGAAAGAAAGACTGAATCATTAAGTGTGTTTCTGACTACAGTAAATGTTTATTTGCTCATTTTCAGTTTCCATCCATCCATCCATTATCTATACTCCTCTGTAGGGTCGCAGGGGGCTGGAGCCTATCTCAGCCAACTCGGGCAAAGGCAGGGGACACCATGGACAGGTCGCCAGTCTATCACAGGGCTACACAGAGACAGACAACCAAGCACACTCTTATTCACCTACGGACAATTTAGAATCATCAATTAACCCCAGCATGTTTTTGGACTGTGGGAGGAAGACGGAGTAACCAGTGAAAACCCATGTATGCACAGGGAGAACATGCAAACTCCACACAGAAAGATCCCAGGTGTCCTAACCGGGATCTTCTAGCTGTAAGGCGACGGTGCTAACAATCGAGCCACCGTGCAGCCCTCAATTTTAGTTTGTGCAATGGAAACACTGCAAGTTCTAAATGCAACAGATGTCACTTCTGCCACCGGGGGTTTCTCAATCAGAACAATCACGTATGACACAATTCGATGATGTTGTGAAGTAGCATGGGATCATGGGAGTTGTTGTCTTCATTATTATTGCCAATGGAAATCGATGTACCATGACTAATGAACAAGGTAATCTACTAAAGTTTTACTCGCGTTACGTTTAGTCACTTAGGTTCATGTCTACGTCATTTGATTCTAATGAAATAGCTGCATGTGATGTTAGCTAACATTATGTTCATTTCTAACTTACTATTAAATGAGTTGACTCCCCACACAGTCCAGCGCTGTTATCTGTGTTTAAAACAATATTACTAAAAGAACTGTGATATATTACAAATGAGCAGTACAAGAGATAAAATGAAAAAACAATAGTATCATAACACCGGTGTAGACATTTTAATGTGGAACATTGCATATTATACCTTCCAGTGAAGCAAAATCCAACAAAATGCAATGGGACCAAATTGAGCGCATAAATCATGACGCATATGAAGAATGCAAATGTAGACTGAAGCTTCTACTCTTCCAACCCTGTCTTCCAAAAATTACATTCTCATACAACTGAATTGTATTCTCATTTACATTTTGAAAGAAATTGTTTTTTACCTGAGAGATGAGAGTGTGATGGAGTGGAAAAGGCTTCCAGTTTGAAGGAGACGCAAAGTTTACACAAGGAGGATGGAGGTATAAGTTAGCAACTGGACTTCACCCAGAAGGACATTTGTGTCCCATGTGGGATCATTAGTCTTCATATTGAGCCCTGTTTTCACTCACTGTTTGGTTAAGTTTAGGCCTCAAAACTACTTGGTTCAGGTCAGGACAGTATCGAGTATTGAGTTAAAATACTTTCACAACATGTTTGAAACGTCTCTATTTTTGACTTTCTGTCTTCTGTCATATATGATCGGTTGGCTGAAAATAAGTGACAATAATGCAATAAAAAATGGGAACGATGTGTTAATTTGAAACATGACTTTTTTGTCATATGTCAAAAAGATGCAACAGATGCATCAAACTTAACTAAAAATGCAGTTTAGTTGTGTGGGAACATCATTTTTGGCTTCTCTGAGAAGATCAAAAATCAACACCAAATTTCATGTCTATTTGTTTGTTTGAGGTTTGAGCATGTTGTTGCATCTTCTTCTCCTGTAATGGTTTATTGGCACCCAGCTGAGGAATTAGCAGTGCCAGCTGTTTATCCCCACGCACACAAATCCTAATTTCTACATTGCATAATTGGATAGAATTGTGCGAATGATTCACATGTTCCTTTGTACACTTGCACCACATCTCAATAACCATCCTTTCCCTTTGTGTCTACACCAAATAATCCTAACTACACGCACCCTTGATCTCCTCATTTTCGGTAGGTATTTATGTGTTTGAACAAGCTCTGTGTTCACTGGGGGATTTTTTGTCCTGCAGGAATCCAACAGCAGCTCCTTCTTGTTTGCACCGAGTTGGAGGCACCACTGAAGAAAGTCCTGCATTCACCCTCTTCTGCACTAATGCATAATGCATGCGGCAATGACATCAGCAGATTTTTCTAAATGGAAGCTCCTGTGTTCTAACTGAAGTCCAAAGTGTGGAAAATGAGAAGCAACAAAGCGAGCATGATCCCCCATACTGCAAATAATCATTTCTGACACACACTCTTGTAGTCTTATAGTCCGTAGCATCTACAAGTCAATAGAAACTCATTCATTCTAATAGAGGGTTACCTCACTGTGGTTTCAAGCACAACCACTAAATAAACCTGTGATTTATTTAGAGACCTTGTAATCTTAAGTTGAACCATTGAAGTTCTTCTAAAGGAAAGTGCAAATCTGCATCTTATTATCATGTCCTATTAATTTCTGGGGGGAAAAAACATGCTACTGCAATGCTGCAATTACTCGCGTATCCTTGTTATTGTTTACCAGATGCTGTTGAAAACAGAGTAACCGAGAGCTCTGAGCTGCTGACTCGCTATCAGCCGCTATCTTTCTTTGCCGCGCTGTCAGCCATTAGCCTGTAATTTATGCTTTCACACTCTCAGGGCCTTGTGCTCAAAGCAATGGCATTGCCGTATGCGAGAAAGTTTTCGCTTTCACTCTGTTGACGGCTGTACATTGACTGATAAACAGAAACGCTGACAAATTGAGTGCTCCTTCACGCCCACCGCAGGTGTTCGAACAAAAAATTAAAAAAAGGGAATAAAAAGGCTCCCACTGGAGTGGAGGTGTGAATTAAACTCCAGCACAGTTTGGCATGAAGGGAAAGAGAGAGACAGCCAGACAGACTCTGAATGTGTTCTCGTGATAGACAGCTGACACACATCTTTGACCATCTGACTAAAGGAACGCAGCCAAAGAGTGAATATTCTGGTGAAATGCGCTCAAAAAACAGAAGCTGGAGTTGCTCCTTGGATACATTTAATGATTTTAAGCACAGCAGAAAGTCTGCAATATTGTCAGGTCAGCAGCCTGAGTTTCTAAAGAAAGATCTGAATGTCTTTTGCCAGCCTGGGGGCCATAAAACTGGCTCAGCATATAGGAAATTGATTAAGAGTACAAGTCAAAACAGCACATAAAGTTGTTCAGCGTTCTGAAACTCTGAGCAAGCAGGGAAGACCAATAACAGATTGAACTTGAGGTCAGGCATGGAGCTTCACACATGACTGCCTCCTCACATAATCCATCTGAATCCATCTTAGCCAACTTTCAGTGGAAACAATCAGTGCAAATGAATTTTCATCATAGTCTCTTTCATTTTTAAGTGTTATTGACTGGTGGAGACGCTGGCAATATGGAGGGAAGGTCAGAGTCTACTCAGGATTGCTTGTTTAAAAGTGCCTCTCCTTTTTATTTAAATTCCTAGAAGGCCATGTTCACCATACTAAGAACAACTTCCCAGCAAGAAACCCACATTTTCTCAACAGAGTGTCTTGATGTGGCCCGAGGCCGTGCTACTTCTCCTTTTCATCACTGAGCTGTTTTTAACACACTGCCGAATGAGAGTCCGACTCCAAATTAGTGTCCTAAATCCAAACTCATTAACTCTCAAACCAAACAAATCTGTGCCAGAGCGTCTGCAACCTGATGTGTGTTTGAGATTAGGAGCGTTACAACTCAGCCTTGTTTATTTGGTAATCTGTCTGTGCGAGGATTTAGGTAACGTCTTCATGTAAATTCAGAAGGTGCAGACAGTTTAGCATCAGTTGGGGATGACGCTTGCTTACACACAGCAGCAAACAGAAGGGCAATTTCTGAATGTATTCCTCCAATAACAGAAAGGGGTTTTTTTTCCCTTTCCTTTGGGACGTAGCCTGGTCTCTGTTTATTGATTTGTGCTGGGGTTAAAAGGCCCTATGGTGTCTGTTGCTACAGCAATACAGTATATGCACCGAGACAAAAAATAATTTGCAATATTTTCTGTGCTAATCCACTGAGATTATATTCTAATACTTTTCTTCTAATCTGCAAGTTTAATCTTAATGTTTTTGTTGGTTCATGTTGTTGTTCGAACTGCGCTGGATTATTTTTCGGATTTCAAATATTTTGACTCTTTTATAAACACTGTGCACTCAGAACAATAGGGTCAGACAGGATT
>OMNN01000910.1:15460-25568 GCA_900302755.1 Chromis chromis | reverse complement strand
AGACTTTCTACTTTTCTCTATGTTCGTGTAACTGCAGGACCACCATTATATAAGATATACAATGAAATGTAAGATATATTTATTGTGGAAATGTCTATGATAATATAAAGACTGTCAGTCAGCCAGTCAGCAGAATTTCTAGTGCAGAACTGCAAAGGTAACTGGATTTACGATTATATTCTTAAGAGCATTTTTCCGTTTATTCCTGACAGCTATCTTATTTGAAATATAAATGTATACGTCAAGTAACAAGGTTAACATCCACACACATACAATTTTTTTTAGCCATTTAGAATCAACTTACTTTTCTCCCTGCAGCTTGTTGGTTTTTACTATGAGGTCTTGAGTTTGCTCTTTTGCAGCCTGTTGAAGAGATGTTCGATTAGTTAGTTGGATAGATTAAAAGAAGATGGTTTTCAAACACGACATTTTCAAAATAAACTCAATAAATCCCTCAAATGAAGTGATAAACCTGGCATTTGATCCACAACATACTAATATCAAGCTATCATGAATATACACCCCCGAATGAATACTCAGTTTAGCTTAAGTAAATCATTGTACATGCAGGAGAACTTTCAAACAACATGTGGAGTGGATTTCTGGACCTTTAATCTGCTGGTCATTTCTTCACAACATGTGCTCATTGCCTGGACATCCTCATGAACACTTTCAAGCTCCTGTGGAGAATTAAAAACATAGTTACAACAGCGCTGATGCAAATGTATTCCTGTCTAAACAAACAAAATCAATGAGAGGTGCGGCAGCCAGTGTTAGTAGATTTGATGTAATATTAATGACTACGTTTTAAAATAATAATGGCACCATGTACAGCAGGAACTTCATACAATGTAATCAGTCATGACAGAACATCTAGTTACAGACTAATAATGTGGAAATAAACATTTGCAAGCAGTCTGCTTGATTCACAAGTTGTCAGGTTCTCCACTACACTCTTTGGTCTTGTGATTATCGCTGATAAAGAATTCTTTAAAAAGTTTATATGGAGAGAGGCACTGAAAAAAGGGGAGGTGCATCACTTAGTAAGGATTTGCAGATATGGGGCTACCTGCAAGAGGAACATAAGTTGAGATGTTGGTTCTGGCTGGTGAAGTAATGCAAATGCACATCTCATTCAGCACTGGTGCTCAGTGAAATATAATTAATTCATCTCTGACCTGCTTTCATGTGGGGTTGAAGGCAGCTGACAGTTGGTAGGAGGGTAAGTCAACATAGCAGGTATTTAAAAGTTCAGTCATGTAGCTTTTGACACTCAATCAGTATGTATCTTATTATTATTTTAATAAAATTCGGAAATATTTACTTCCGTGCAGAACATGACCAATCCATTAGCTGCTCTTGTCGTCGAACTGTTTTTTGGGGGGGTTATTTTTTTGTCTAGCCCACACCAACAACTGAGCAGGAGGCAGGCAAAAACATATGGACATTGCCTTCGGGGTGGACTAGTCTTCTTTTCTTTATTTATGTTAGTTTGTTTTTGATTGGCAGTCTGCTTCCAGCACCAATTACTAACTGTAACCCAGTCAAACAGTCAGCAGAGGCTCATGAAATAATTGTTAATTGCTGTGACAGTAATCATGTGTGGAAATTTGGAGTTCTAATTTTGTGAGTAAGATATAAGAATGTGCACTGGTGTGCTGGTGGAACTAAGCCTATGCCCTGTTAGCAAAAACGGGGATGTAGAATATGGGATTAGGGTGGGTGAATATGAATTAATGTAATAAAAAAAAATTCTTTGCTTCCTACCCCCAGCTTGATTGTTATTCCTTATGCTAGTGAGGTGTTAGACTTACACACCCATGTGAACTTTAAACTGCACGTCGCATTCTGAACTTTAAAATGCACACACTCAAAGTGTTTCTGTTAATCTAGTAAAAAGAGATCAGGGCCAGTATGTATCACTTTATAAATTACAATTTAAAGGTGAACCAACAACAATGACTGCACAGATGCTTTGTCTTGTTTGACTGAGACAGAGCTAAGTGTTGTTTCAAACTGTAATAAACAGTATTTTAATGCAAACTGTGCATTACCTCTTTTACTTCTTTAAATATTCCTGCAAACTCCTCGTTGATGGCCAGACTTCGCCTCTCTATGTCACCGCGAAGATTTCTCCTGGTGCGCAAACTGTTCTCAGTGAAGAACACTGACAGCGCCTTCAGAGCCTCCAGCATCTCCTGGAAGCACCAAGAGGACAATATAATGAGAGTTAATGAAGCTGTTGTGACAAGCATAGTAACCCCGAGAATCTGGTCCCCTTGCACACAAACCACTGCAGCCCACACTTCATGAGAAAGGAAATTGGGGCATGCTACATTTCCCATTTGCAGCATATGCTTCCCTTTATTAAGCTGAGTGACAGTATCGGTGTCAGGAGAAACTCCAGGGACCAAACACCTGCACAGTGTATAATGAAGGGCTGCAGCAACATGCTAATTGCTAAACAGCTAATTATCGGGCATTATTGACATTATTCTTATTATCAGGTTTTAGCACAGCCAATGCAGACCCCTTGTCTTCTCTAAAGGATTATCTCTGGGAAAGTTACAGTGCTGTAATTACAATAACACACAGCTGAAACGCGATTTGCAGCTTCCAGGTTTAGCCACTGCTAGCCTGCTAGCATCGAGCTAACCTCCTCCAGCTTACCTTGTCGTTGTCAAGCCTCGTCTCCAGTACTTTGTTAAGTTTCCGTGACAGCGGGTTATTGGGCTGAGAAGACGCATTTGAATTCTGTATTACCGTCGAGCTGTCAGTTGAAATTTCTACTTTAGTATCAGCCATTGTACACAAATAAGCGTCCACGTCAACTTTCGGAAAGATGTTTTGGTCCGTTTGGAAATAACGTCCGGGCGGAGTCGAGATTCCCGGAGGACAACCATACATGGTTCCGCTAAGTGGTTAATTATTTCTCTTTATTGAAGTTTTCGATTTTATTGAAATAGATGGAACACAGATGACTAATGGTGATAATAGTAATGGCATTACAAAAATTTAACATTTACTACCTTTTTAGGCTCCTCACTCCTTCAAACTACTGCAACGACTTTAAAAAAGAGAATCTTTTGGATTTTTTTTTTTTTTCAGTAATATGGTTAGGTCTTGACCTTAGTATGTGAAGTACCCTGAGCTGACCTTTATTGAAAACTGGAGCAATATAAAAGTACATTTACTGTAATTCAATTGAGAAATTTTAGGACTCAGCTGCACCATTTAGTTATTATAATAGTCCTACTGTGTGTTTCTCCAAGTTACTGAATAACAAGAGTCCTGAAACATTCAGAAGTTTACAGGACATGTGCTTCACAAGGGAGACTGCTGGCTCAAATAGCTCCTTTATTTCCACTTTAATGGGTCAAAATCTGTGTCAGATTAACTTTTAAAGAGTGACGACATAAAATTGAATGAGATCTCCAGATTAAATCTTGCTCAGTACAGGCTGAATAACTTTCTCCATCTAGTTCTGCCTTCCCACACTCACACAGACAGGAAATATTTAACACTGATAACAACGCTGCATTCAAGTACTGTTGGTAATATTGTGCATTTAAATTGTTCCAGCAGTAACTTACAGTATGTCTTAGAAATTCATGATACATAATCTAAAACAAGCAAACAAGCATGCAAAAACAACAACAATGTGCACTATTAGTCACATAAAGATGCGACTTTTCCATCTGCATCTGTTTTACTATCTAAAATTTGAGTTAAATTGCTTTTTTCTGTACAATTGGGTGAAACTGTTTTTGTGTGATCCCTCAGTTTGCACAAACAAGATGGTGGTATAATCTTGTGGCAATGTTTGGTGGTTTCACAGCTGGACTGAGCTGGGCTAAGACCCAATATAGCTACAAATTACTTGTCTGAGCACGAAGATAAACAATCTCACTGACTGTGCACAATAAAGTTGGGGGCATAATGAGAAACTGACATTAGATTAGCTATATTTGAAAACAAATTGACATAAACTTTCAAAGAGTTTAAAAAAAAAGTTTTTTCTCCCAATGCTCAAACTTGACAGATACATCACAAATACACAGATTATAGTGCATTTTGGATAATTTAGCTCCAGTTTCTAAATGGATAAAACATTATCAGCTTATATAACTAACACTGTAACACATTAAGACCATAAATAGCTGATCATTTATCCAAGGCCCCAGCTAAAACAAACTAATACATTTATTTAAACACTGTATTGTTGTAAACTTCAAGAATTCAACCTTTTTCTGACAATTTCTTTTTATCATGCATTTCTAGCAACTTCTGTGCCTTCAGTACTTGCCCACATCACCACCTCAGGTTATTTCACATTGCTAGGTTGTGCAGTTAATCAACATTTTGTGCGGGGCTTTGTATGGGCAGTATAAATATTAATACACTGGGATGCATATAGTGTTAAAGCATTTGATTGTACTGCATAGAATCAACAAATCCTATAATTATAGTTATTTGTGAGTGTGCAAAACAAATTGAATCCAGGAGATGCCATATTATTTCCAAATGAGATGAGAACATACACGGATAGGTGCATGATCATAAAGCATGAGGATGCAACAGCCGACCATTACAAACACCTACTCATTATGAAATTAGCTAATTAATATCTTGTGAGCTTGTGGCTGAAATATAAGAGATTGTATCAAATCTCTGAAAATTAAAATACACAAAGCATAAGAAAGAGTTTAAAATGACATGAAATTATGATTAGGTGTATTTGAATGTGAGTAATTATTTCTTGCAGTAAAGCAACACATTCAAGTCAATGACACTTTTTGAAATTATTTTTTTTATGTATTATTATTATTATTATTTTTTTTTTTTTTTTTTTTTTTTTTTTTTTTATATTAGTGCGAATAAATAGGCTGCTGCATCCTAACAGTTTCATCGCTTTTTTTTGTCGACACAGCTGGTTTTCAGTCGTCCGAGGCGTCCATGAACGCACCAGCAGCTTGTAGGAATGATAGTAGCTGTGAGTCCAGCCCCTGGGTGGGGATTTGTGTGATTGATGGTCACCTCCCGAGAGTGCTTCACGGACTCTCCTCCTCCTCCCCGCCCCTCTCTCTCTCTCTCCCTCTCTCTCTGAGCAGGAATGTGGAAACAGGAGTCCAGTCAGTCAGAGCTGCACGTTTCTGCACCGCACCGGAGTGAATAATTGATCATCGCCTTGCTTTAAATGCATTGATGAGGAGGAAGTGATTTGTGAGCGGATCCTGCAGTCACTTTTTGGGGAGATTTTTTCATTCTCAGGTCGAAGGTATTGCTTTTTTTTTTTACTCTCTCTTTTCCTCGACTGAAGGAAAAAGTTTGCTTTGAGAGCCAACACAGCTGGAGTCCGCAGATGGAAATACCCTCTGAGTGCACACCGAGCGCACCTCTCCCAACATGTAAGCTGCCTTCTCTGCGCTTCTTTGCCTTGTTTTCCATTATTTTCATTCCGACAGTGTAGCACTGCGATAATAGGCTGTAGTGTTGCTCCTTGAGGTCACCCCTAACGAGAAAAAAAATCCCTGTATGGTCCTGAAGTGGCTGCTCCTGCAGAGTAGGTCTCCTCAGTTTCCACTGGTTTTGTGGGTGGTTCATAGGCTGGATTATTTGCAGTTTTTTTTGTTGCTATTCTGTGTCATTTCAAAGTTCATTATATGGATGATAATGCTGTTTTTGTGGAGGAGTTAACATTGTCATTAGAATGAAAGGAAATTCTCAGCAACTATGCTCAATTACTACTAATTGTTCCAATAACAGGCCACCTAATGGGAATAGTTATTATGCATATCCACTGCTGCCTCAAGCATGCTTAATTCTGTGAACTAATAATAATAACTGTAACTGTGAAGTGTGTGAAAAGCCTTCAAACATGATGGAAGATGGAGAATAATAATTGCTCTTCAAACTTGAATTGATTATTTGCTGGCCTTAGTTCGTGGTTATAATTAATGTTTGTTCACAATGTAATTACACTGAATCTCTATTGAAAGACTTTACAGAAAAAGAACTAACTAATCAATAATCTGTCCCAAAACTTGATTAAGCCATATCTGACTGATGAATCTCTTTTTTGTGTGTGCTTATTTTCAAATCTGTGGGTTTTGTTTTTTGTGTGTTAATCGTGCATTTCTAACATCTAGGGGACAGATTTATTGTTTTCAACCCACCAAACTGTGATTTTTCTTGCTTTTTCAAAAGCCAACAACTTGTTTGCACAGATGATGTGTCTGTCAGTGCTCAGTCTGGATGTTTCTCTTCCTCCTGACAGGGACCCGGAGTCACTGAGAAGGTGAAGGCTGTTCGTGTTAAATGCTCACTGCGAGGCTTCCTGCAACACAGCAACTGCTCGTATAAACTGCTGTTAGTTCAGTGACTGTGTGAACCGTTCCCCAGACTGTTTACTATGGCGTCTAGCCTGACGTGTACGGGTGTTATCTGGGCCCTGCTGTCCCTGCTGTGCGCCGCTGCCTCCTGCGTTGGTTTCTTCATGCCCTATTGGCTGCTGGGAACGCAGATGGACAAGCCAGTGTCCTTTGGCACGTTCCGTCGCTGCTCCTACCCGGTGAGGGACGAGGAGAGGCAGGCCACGGTGATGCTGGAGCAGTGCGGCCGGTACGCCTCCTTCCATGGCATCCCAAGTCTGGAGTGGAGGATCTGCACCGTGGTGACAGGCGTGGGATGTGGCCTCCTCCTGCTGGTGGCGCTCACAGCTCTCATGGGCTGCTGCATCTCTGACCTCATCTCGCGTACTATTGGTCGTGTGGCCGGCGGCATCCAGTTCGTCGGAGGTGAGTGGCTTTGTGATGTTTTCTTCTGCGGTCAACCCTGAAACCAACTTCAGAATGTGGTGCTTCTGTTTTGACTGTGCAGTGCAGAGGATCTGATTGCAATTTCAAAAAACAGTCAGATTACTCATTCATTATGGTTTGCTTTTCATTCACACACTACAGATTCTCTATAACTCTGGAGATACAGATGCTTAAAAAGATTATGGGGCATTTAATAGCTGTAATCATCCTCTCATCACATTTGTTCTCTGAAACAAGACGTGAAACAAAGTCACACTGGTGAGAAAACAAGGAGGCGCAGAAATCTTGACACTTTTCTTGGCCAACAAACCTGCTGCCAGCCGCCGTTTCCTCAGATACTCACTGCACAGGAAATGAAAAGTCTCCCAGTGAGATATTGGTGCTTAATGAAGTCGGGTCTTTTTTGTTCACATTGTTCATTGTAAAGTTTAAGAGCAACATTCACTATATTGCTTATTGCTGTATGGAACTGGATGGATTTTTTTTTATAAGAAAGGTTTTAAAAAGTGGCACATAACAAACTGGATTGTTAATTTCACATAAAATGTGTTGGTGCATGAGGTGTTTGTCAACATTATGTGCTCATTCTGTGAATGGGCTTTTGGCTGTGTGCGACTACAGTCCCATTTGAGAGCTTGGAATGGGCTCGCTTATTGTAAATATAGCGGAACGTATAATTTGATGAAGAAGAAAAAAATCTTCAGAGCTTGGCTGAGTTTTATAATACTTTCCTGTGTTTTACTCGGACCAATCATTTTCCTTGCGCTCCCTTTTGCATGCAGCAGATGTTTGGCATCAATTCAAATCTTTTGTTTGTAGTTTGACTGCTGAAATGATGAAAAATCATTTGTGCTGTAAACATGCCCAAAATATGTCAGTACGACTTTCTGCTGCCGCGTTTCATACAGAATTCCCCCCGTACTTTCAAAGAACCCCACAGCCTTTTCTTTTTTTTTTTGATAAGCCCCCGTCAACGCTGCAGCTTTGGCCCCTGAAAACGCCCCTTTTATTTGTTTGTTTGCTTACAGTAAGTGGACACAGCTCCGCACAGCAGCTTTTGTTTATGTGTCCTGTTAGCTTCGCACATGTGCATCTCCCGGGACGTGAGGTCTGAGGGAAGACTTCCATTGAAGCTGCAAATTTCTCTGCCCTAGTTTAAGAAGCTGCGGCGCCTCAGCCCTCTCATTAACTGAAAAACATTCGCTCGCATACTGTGGCTCACCACTCTACTGTTTACAATCCCCCCATCACTTCGGTCTGGCTTTAAAAAGTGATGTGACAGAGAAGCAGGTTGCAGGCAGATTTGACGGAGCTGCCAGGTTTTCCAGAAGGATAAATCTACAGAGGACCACCACAAGGCGCCATGTCCTAATTCTAAAAGGCTTAGCTACTTATGAACATCGGTATTAATGATGTATAATATGGGGGGATGATTAAGGTGAAGGCTGGCTGGTTTATTCAGAAATGTGCACTTTTATGTAAGGAAAGCCTCCTTTTAAGCTCACACAGCAGCAGCAGCCCCATACATCCAGCGTTACAGCAAGCTGCTATTTTTGGTTATAGGATTAAAAAAAAATCCTGTCTGTCTTTCTTGTGATTTTTTTCTCTTTTCTTGGACTCACAAATCCAGACACGCATGACTTTAGATGGCGGGACGGTGAAGGAGGGCAGCGAACAACACAAAGGATGCCGCTCAGATCTTTTTTAACTTGAACGCTGGCGAGCCAAAGGGCAGAGATGTCTGAGGAGGGCTAATTGGAAGTGACACAACTGGGAAGCTCAGTGGGCTGTTCCTTGTTTTGTCTTCTATCACTTTGAAAAAGCGAGTCGAAACATCGAGGAAGGCAGGGGAGGAAGTTGAGAGAGAGAGGGGGTAAAATAACATACCTGATGAGGGAAACAATCACGTCTTATTAACTGAGCGGCTTGCTGAGAAATAAAGATGTGCTGCGGAACAACCGAAATGGGTGCTGAGAAGTGTGATCAGATCTGAGTAATTAGCAGGAACAGGGAGAGGAAGTGAACCCGGCGATAGTGAGGTGAGACTCACAGTTCAGCGTGTGCTCTCGGTGTCGTCCTCCTTTTGTGTTTTCCCATGCTCCTATTGTGGGCCGCTAATGAAGAGCATCTTGCCAGAGAGGCCAGAGCCTCTGGGCTGCCACAAGTAAAACATCCACTTCACATCGTCCTGTAATTTATCCCATGAAACAGATTAGAGCTGAAAGGGTTTATCAGTGCTTTATCTCATTAGCTGCAACCCTGACAGAAAGGACTTTTAACAATAACTATTATTGTTGCTGTTTACCTCTTGTAATGCAGTTTTCTTCCCAATTCACCAAAGGCGAGGTTGTTCCAGAGCTTGTTAATTGCTAATGGCACAGGCCCAGATCTCCTCCAGGACACAGAGTTGGAGTCTGAGTATGAGCGTGTTCTGGCTCAGTAATCAAAGGTCTGAGAGCTGCAAGACTCGCATGAAACAACTGCCTTTGCTGGAGTTTCTTGTGTTCGTTATGCAGCGGTGCGGACTCTAAACGACTGTTGCACAGATGAGAGGCTCAGGCGTTTAAAGATTCTTGACTTGGATTTGGTTGTTAGGGATTTTGTGTCTCCCCCCCCGCTGAGCGTTGCCTTGTCTTTTTTGGGTGCCTCAAGCAGAGATGCACACAGCGGGAGGAAAGCTATTTAATGTTTGTTTTTCGACATCCACGCTTAAAGCGCTCCTTGTACCTTCTTATATACCTCCTATTTAGCCTCAGCACAGTAACCTCCATTTAAATTGTGCCTTTGTATCCAAGCTGTGATTGGATAACTGCTCTGCTCCATCGGCATTTAAATATTAGGGAGAGTGATGGGAGCCTGGGGCCAGGTCAGTTTCTAATGAGCTTTTTCATAATGAGATGCTCCTTTCCCTGTTTAATACCACTGATTGGCAGGGCTTTATAAAACTGACACCTGATTTTTCTCATGGGATAGTTCGGAAAGTCTCCGGGATATCTCGTGAAGACAAATCGCTGCGGTGGAGTCGGGGCTTGAGGAACAAGACTAGATCACTCCCATGAGCTGAAAAGGAGACAATAAGGACTCGATGTCACATTTGAAAGAGCGAGTGGCTGGGAAATGCAGATTGCAGTGGCCAGAGATAAATTATAAAGGCCCCTTAAGATAGCTATAACTAGACTGTGCTCTGTTTGATGCTCTCATTATATATATTTTATGGCAGAGATAAAACTATCCCATAACCTTGAATCTGCTAACATCAGGTTTTTACCTTTTCTTTTTTTTTTTTTTTT
>OMNN01000910.1:0-15440 GCA_900302755.1 Chromis chromis | reverse complement strand
TTGATGGATTTTCTTGCACTCTCATTGGATGTGTTGCTTATTGTTCTACAAACCGGCCTTATGTGTCAATGTCACGCTACAAAAGTGCTGCAAGGTCCAACCTGAAGAATATGTTTGAAAATCTGCAGATGTCTGAAAGTTCCCTATCCCCGGCTCAGGCTTTTTCTCTCAGACCAGATTGAACTTTGAGATTTCAGTGACCGCCATGTGCTCTGAATTGGCCCCCGACGTCAAGGATTTTGTCTCAGATCTCCAACCCTTGTCTGAGACGGTTTAATTCACGCATTGTGTGACTGGCTTTAAGGGATTAATGGGCTTGTGATATAGCCAGATGCCAAACCTGAACATAGCTTAAAAGTGAAGCCTCCAAATCATTTTGAAACTGGGAGGAAAACATTGATGCCAAAGATGCCAAAAGTGGAGTAGCATGACCCATTTTTCAGCACACCTGATGAAAAATCACGGCAGTCTATTTTCAAAGAAAACAAAGTTCTAATTAGTGTTTTGTTTGCAAAATAGGAAAAGATGAAGGAAGCTGTTTCTACACCGCCACAGAAAGAAAAGACAAGTTTTATAAATGCCTTTGTTGTAGACTGAATGCTAGAAGATGTGAAGACAGAGAATGTTGTTTTGGGAATCAGCTTTTAAGGTCAAACGATCGTTTGTTGATGTCCATTTAATAACCTAAAATGCAAATGCCTAGTTTGTGTCAGAGAAAACCCTGCAGGCGTTTTCTGATCCAAAAAAACAAAAGGTTTTGATTTGCACCGTTGAACTTTACCGGTCATATTAGAAGAGGCAGTGATAAATTATTGTTCCAAACCACCGTGCCCAAAACAAGCCCTCTCCAAATATTGCCTTGACCTGCAGAGAATGTCAGCTGGATTGAAATCATTTAAACTCTTGATAAAAATGTCAGGAGATATAACTGCTCAAGGCTGGAGGGGCTGAGCTATATTTTATTGAGGAAAAGTGTTGAACTGCTGAGTCCTTAAAACTCAAGGTGAAATAACAAGACAAACAATGCGATGCGTGACGGGCTGCACTTGTCCTCTTGCGGGGAGTTTGCTGGGACGGTATGTAGGGTACAAGACTTCATGTGAGCTTCTGCTGTTTCAGAGGAGGTGCAGACCTGTGAGGTGTAACGTCCCCCAGGGATGTAAAACAAGTTGGAAATAGCTCAACGCAGCATTTCCACTGCGATAAGAGAAGGTTGTGGTCAGCAAGGAATCTATAGTGTAATTTTGCAAAAGTACAGAGTGCTCTTGATAGTTTTCGTTGGAAAATCCAATGTCATCCATGTGGGACGGGCTAAAAGCATTCATTATTGATTCGAGACATTTAATGTCTATTACATTAAATATTAGTTCTGGGTTCTGACAGTTCTTTGATGAAATGAGATCATAAAAATGTGAGTTTTCACATGCCTCCCTGCTTCGTGCTCCCCTGTGAGGTCTCTGAGAGCTGGATGACAAACTTGTAATTTATTTGACATATATTTATCTTTTGACCACTTACTTTGAGTGTGTGGATTTTTTATTTCTTCAAAGTGGAATTGAAGAAGCATCTGAAGCTTCAAATAGACTGAAAGTACAGACAGAATTTAATAAAAGTAGATGAAACCGTATTAGGCCGGTTTGTCTGAGCAAAAGGACTCGTCTGAGGGGGGGAAACAATGCAGCGCTCTGGATCTCGCCTCGGCAGTTTGCTTTCTGGTCGCGCTGGTCCAATACTTCCCACACCAGCCTCCACTGAAGCTGCAGTTGATCTGAAATATCAAATAATTGGCTGCGTTGCCGTCTGGGAAAGCTTCTCTATTTCGTTTTCTGGTTGATTGGTTGTGTTTACACCTCTGTGCCAGCAACTCGTTTGCCCACACTGGTGTGGAATGTCAGTAAATGAACGATATGAAGCCGCACAGAGGATGAAATTCACTTATTTTTGCTAAGTTGCCAACAATAGTGTATCACTTCCTTGAGTAGCTCCGTTGTACCCACAGAGGCGACCTGTCACACGCAACATGTAATACAGTATCCTGGTCATGTTTCACTCAGCCCAGATGAAATTAATTTCACCGCGTCCGTCTGCACTACCTCTCAGCTCAAAGGGTACATGAAGGGCACGGGCACAAGCGAGAAATTTAAAGACATGTAAATAAATTACAGATGGGCGGCCCTTGTGGCTTCCATAATGTTGCCAAGGGCTATTTGGCACAGTCTCGTGTTGTCCTGTTTCCGAGCCATACCAGCACAGCCAGGAGCTTTGTCCTTGTGTTGGCTTTGTGAGTTCTTGCCAGCTGGATCGGGCCCAGTCCCAGAATGTGTGCTTCCACTCCCCTCTCAGCACCAGCACTCATTTTCAAGAGGTACAACAAAATGAAATCACATCCATATGAGGACGGCTTTCAGGATGAAGAGCTCATCTTTCTAAGGGGGGGGACGGACATTCTGTCTGGAACAGTGTCTCTTGACAGTCATTGTTTAATGGTGTCGGATCACGAGACATTTCCGGGGCGATGGGTAAATATATCCTGACGTGCCGTGTTATCCTTTTACTTCCAAAACCTATCTGTATTCCTTCCTCCTCATAGGCCTGCCAGTTCGGTGTGATGATGATGGACTACACTGTCTCATCTGTCATGTAGGCATTGCATAAAACTAATGAGATAGCACCGGCCCATATGTTTGAGAGGAGAAAGCCAGGAGTTCTCACTGTGGACAGGAGCCTTGTGTAATGGTGTTTAGAGCGCTGCCTTGCTCTTCATTGCTTACGTTTCCGGCCTCTGATGGTTATAAAGTGGATGTCTCTTCCTGTGGGTTGATTGATCACCCAAAGTACAGACCGCTGTAATACTGTAAGACGCTCATTCAGCCCAGCAGACATTTTTTTACTCAACGTGCACTTCCGTTACACCCCCACCAACCCCACCGAGAGGGTGTTTGGAGTCAGAAGGCATCGAAATGTAGCCTGAGCACCACAGGCAGTCTATTCTCGCCAGCACTCGGGTCTATCTTTCTCCTTCACCCTTCACTCTTTCCCACTCCTCCCTCCCTGCCCTTCCCCTTTCGGGTTACTCCAGTATTATTTCCAGTGCTCTCAGTCTTTAACTCTCTATTTCAGGCTTGTTTCACCTTTCCCCTATTTCTGCTTTCTGTCCACCCATCTGAGTCCTTCCCCTCTTTTTCGCCATCTCTCTTTTCCTCCTCCTCCTCCTTCTCTTCTTCGCAGTGGCTGAGCAGATTTCTGTGCTGCAAACAGGGAAAAAAAATAGATTGGGCCAGTACCTACTGACCCCGAAGAGCGGAGCTGGGCTCAGCCAGAAAGACAGCAATAGAGAACAAATGCAAAAAAAAGAAAACAAGAGTGAGACAGAAACCGAGAGAATAGGGCGGAAAGCCCAGCATCAACAGGGATTTAGTTTTGTCAAACAGGAAGTCTGGGGAACCAAAGGACAGACAGAAGGGTTATTTCTGTCTATTCCTCTGTTAAGTCATTGTTTTCGCTGCTATAGGAGCAGGCGTGCTGCATATCAGGTTGTTGTGTGTCACTGGGAACAGAACTGTTCCAGAAAACGTGCCTGGTGTGTCTGCAGTCGTGTCTGGCATTAATGTAGCTGTGAAAACAGGCAACAGGGGAGCCTGGCTGTTGTTGGGAATGAATGGATTCAGGGAGTGAATTTGGTAGTGATTAAACTATTAGTTGAATTAATGTCTTTTTGTGATCAATTATTTTATTCATTGTTAATTTATCAGAAATGTACCAGGCAAACAATCAAAAACTATTCAAGCTACTCAAAGCTCTGTTTTTTTCTAATTGCAAATTAAGTGGATTGAGGATTTAGCCTGTTGATTGGACAAAGCAAGTAATTCGACTGTGACCTGTTGGAATTTGAGATGAGCATTTTCTTAACATTTTCTCTGATTTTATAGACGGTCTAATTAATTAATCACACAGACTAACTTAGGCACAGCAGTGTTTTGAGTCACATGCTACTGACATGCTCACAATGACAATTTAATATGATACTTAGTAAGTAAATAGTTTGCCAGGATCCTTGTTTTGTGCGGCAACATGATGACATTATGCTGACTAATGCTGACTAACACTGTGTAGCTGACAGTTTTGTCTGAAAATGTCACATAAAAATAAATATAGCATGTTGAAGTAGGTTTTTTTCTACGTTGCCCAGTGAGTGTGAATATCGACTTGACGGTCTCTGCATTTTGGTGGATATGTGCTGTCGCTGGCAGTGAGTCAGAAAATATTGACAAATTGGATTTCGGCGAAAATCCAATATTGCGCACCCCTACTAAACACAGCATTCAGCTAAAGTTGATGGGATGGTCATTAGTTATGCAGTTATTGACCAAACCGAAGTATTGAACAAATAAAAAATTTGCCTTAATGGTGGCACTAGATAAAAAGTCAAGGGATAGCCAAAGTCATATATCCTCTTGACAAAATTTCATGGAAGTTCATTTAGTATTTCAGTCTGGGCCAAAGTGGTTGGCCGACCTACCAACACTGCCTCCATTGACCCATGTAACTGACATATTCATTGCCAATATATATATAGATTAGGTAATAATTGTGAGGTATGTCCAAGAACCTCCTCAATGTCTTTGTAAAGTTTTCCAGGGATTTTCTCCTCTACTTTAACAGAAAAGGGCAAAGCAGACAGAGAGGTAATTGTTAACACACATCACATCTTTGCCACTGACACTTAAAACAGTGAATATGTGCGATTGGGTGAGTCATCGGTTGGACAGATGTTTAACAGATGGTGGAGGCTTCACTTCTGGTGACACACACTGCGGAGGGCATGTTTGATGTCAGCGCCCTGGCCTGCGCCTACAGTGAGCAACGCTTTAGTCACAAGAACAAACTCCTTTCATTAGAAACACAAATAGAAAACACGGGAAAGAAGAAAAAAATACCTGTATCACCACATGTTATGTCCGATTAGGGACGAAGAAGACGGAAAGCCCCTGTTTGACCTGTTAGACATCTCGGAGGGAGTCTGGGGCCATGAGTTAGCTGAATAAATGAATAAGTATGGATTGCATGGATTGGGTCTGAGCCCTGTGGGATAAAGCAGTTTGCTCAGTATTCATACCCTGTTTTACAGTCTCAGAGGCACCGTGCCTTTAACACTACAGTTAATTATACCCTGTTCCTCCTAGTGAGGGGAATGTGGGGTCAATACTTCTTTTGTGCTGCCCTCTTGTAGGTCAAATAGCAGGCCAGTTGAAAAAATAGAATATGGGCTGGATGTATGGAGGCAGGACTAAAACAGCAGCAGCGAAAAGAGAGACGTCTGCGTTTGGTAAAGAGATATCCTCAGTAATGCGTTTCTTTAGTGTCTTTTCCGTGAAACTGCAGACACATACATGCATTGTATTGCAAACTTCCATTATCCTAAAAGGCAATGCGAACACCCACTCAGGAGTGAGTCATTTTCTCCTTTGACTTGTGGACGTCTCATTTAAATCGCGTCCAAGTATCTCCCGCATCTCTCAGCCCCTGAAAGGCCAGGAATAGCATTAAGAGCCGCATGGAGAGCGGGAGCCTCTCGTGGTAGGTAATGTGGGGAAGAGAGTCTCCTCTGTCTCCGGGAGAATTAAATCAGGGTCAGTGTGCAGCTCCGGGAGAGAGGCCGTGCAAGCTCAGTGGGTCACACGTGTGGCCGAGCTGCCAGACGCCGAGGACAGGTGAAGATGGCATAAAAGGCAGCTGAAGATCAGATCAGAGGAGCGCCGAGGTCAGCTGTGCCTGGACATTCGTCTGTCAAGAGGGGCCTCCGCTCTGTTAAAGACCCGCTGACAGTATCTGCACGTGTGAAAGGGACATGTGCTCTTTTTAGGTGTGAATTTGCAGCTTCTAGTACCTCTATGTTTTCCAGGGAGCTCCCGCAGATTAGTTTTTGCGTGTGGCTGAGTGTATTAATGTCCTGTCTGCCGACGCCTGGGCCTGCACATGCTGTCTGCCTTGAGGAATGCTGGGAATTTGGGGTAAATATATTCTGCTGCCCGCCCCCACCCCACTACGATTTTAATTTTAGAGGCTATTAATGAACGTACTTGCGGAAGGGAATGTGTTGGCTGAAATTCACAACTCTCCTTTCGTGGTCTAAAATCTATATTAAGTGTGTGATTATGAATGAGTCAAGAATTGTGCCATTAAAAATTCCGCTTATATAAAGTAAAGAGACCCTCAAGAGTGTTTGTGTGTGTTTACTGATCAACACAAATAATAGTGAAGGAGCGAAATGTGCATTTTTTTAGAAGCCTTGCAGAAAAGAAACACCAAAGGCACCTTGGCGTCGTAATAAGCGAAATGTCACTCCCATCATTATCATAAAATGACAACCCTGTAATTGTGCCGCATGAAATTATGTCTCAGGGAAAAAAATGTGCATGCCACAGTTTTTCAGAAAGCTGACACAAGCTGGAGAATAATCTGAATTTTGTGGCCCACAGCTTCACTTGTGGGGAGGTTTTGTTCGAGTTTGAGTGGAAGTTAGTTTTGTTTTACTTCCCAGACTCTCATTCCAGCTGGTCAGCAGTAGCTGGGTGGGCCTTTTCCCATTACAGGATCTGGTTTCCACAGCAGCAGGGGGTGCAGACCCAGAGGAGAGACATGGGGAAAGAGAGCCGGAGAGGGTCAACATTTGGAGAAATCCCCGGAGTCTCGTCGTTAGGGGTTGCTTAAGATAAACAAGGCGACGCTACAAGTTGCCTTCAGATTTGTGAAGCAACACTCCACCATATCGTCACGTCGGCCCCCAAAGTCTATTTTTACCCACCGCGGGCAGATTGTTGCCAAGCCTCAACAGTTAAATGGCACCTTGTTGACTGGCCTTCAGGTGAACCCGATAGAGAGAAAAAAAAAATCAGCAACAACAGCGAGGCATAAACAAAACCCAGCATGAAAGAAGTCGAAGTCAGGCATTTATCCTCTCTGGCTAACAGACAAAAGGCGGTGAAAGTACTGCGGAATAAGAGGCCCCAAGGTGGGATGCCCATTCAGTTGAGAGTGGCTGGTTGTATTTTGAGCTACTCGGTCCAAAACGCAGCCTTGAGAAAGCATAACACAAGGTCTGTGGAATGCACAAAGTAAGCTTCATCTCAGGGAGAACTAGAGGAGGCTATAAACAGGGCAGAAGACGTTGGCTCTACCCATATTTGTATGTGTTTATGAAGATCAGCCAGAGCGGATGGCCATATATAGGATTGCTGAGGAAAAAAACTGCTTAGAAGAGCTGTATGGAGCTCTGAGAAGGCTATTATATAAAGTGTCATACAGAAACAGTTGATATAATAAATAAACCAGCAAATCAAGGACTTGTCTTGACATGTTGGGTCAGGTGCAGCTTACAAATAGCTGTGTGGTTGGTTGGGGAGATACTGATATCTGCAGCGATACCTTATCTCATTCCTCACCTGTTATAAGAGCAGAGAACATTAGCAAGACAATCTGCCCTACGTGCCCGCTCCGCCTCCTCCTCCTCCTGCCACTTTCATGCACTTTTATTACCATTACTCACATATTCTCTTTTCCACTTACTTTTTTCCCCGCTTCACTCATGTCTGTGTTCTTCTCGCTTGAACAGAAACAAAATGTCACAAAAAGTGAAAGCTGAGAGTTCTGCTCCTTTCCAAAGGGGGGAACATGGGAACAAAGGTAGTCTTTGATCCGGCAGAGCGACTTTGCCGTCTGCTCTCTAATTCTGGGACCGGACCAGTCTGATTCCCCTGTTGATGTTGCGCTCCCAGGCCTGCCAGCCAACTACACCCAGTTTCCTGGCCCATCGGCTCGCTGTTGGGTTCCCCATAGCAACGGCAACCTGGCTCCAGTTACATCAGAATACTACAGAAAGTTTTTCCAGGGTGTGATTTAGAATCGTACTGTGACTGAACCCGGCGTTTTTTTTTAATCACGTATTCCGGCTATTGCACGAGCTGGCTCGTGAGCTGATGTCTCTAGCGGGAGATGGTGTGGATGAATCGAAATGATTTAGTATGAGTTATTCTCTGGCTTTATAGACTCGCCAACATAATGAAAACACCAATCTTCACTGAATAGCGCCAAGATAATGCAAACACTGACCACCATCGTTTATCTCCTTTGTGTTCTGCCTTTCATTTTAAATAAAGCCTCACAAGGCGGAGTAATCTAAATCCATTCAAAAGCGAAAATGGGATCAAATTTACTTATTTTTTCTGGCAGGGTCTGCCCTGTTCTAGTAGCGGACATATGCACCGAGTATAGATTTTCCTTAAATGAAATACATGAACCCCATTACAGACTCCGCACCTCAACGTTATAGTCTGACTGTACCTGTGTGTAACCACCATTACGGCGGCAAATTAGAAGGAAACCAGAAAGCTTTTAACAGAGACAACTACAGACAAGGGTGTCAGCTGTTAAGGTGAAGCAGAATGGAGAGTTTGTAATTATAGAGTCATTATATGTGGAACCAAGCCTTTGGGAGCGGAACAGCATTGCTCCACTGCCAGTGATATCCCTCACATCTCCTTATCTCCTGCACCGCCAGCTAAGACTTGATCATTACTGAATGTGTCGCTATCGTTACTGTCCTGATAGTGCTACTCTAAAGCCCCTCTCAGATGTGCACTGGTTTCTGTGAATCTGATGGCATCTGAACTTTTGAATGAGAACTCTGGTAACTTTTCTGTAAAAGTCAAGATGGCAATCTTACTAGGCCAGACCTAGCAACATTTCTGCAACACTCTCAACACAGTGCAATGGATTGGGACACGCAAGCGACATACTTCCAAGTTGTGTGAAGCAATTTAGGGAAGGCTATTTCCACATTTCAGCACCAATATTGGTCCAAAAACATCACAGAGAGACCACTAAAGACAAAGTTTGTGTGCCAAAATCACTAAACATCTTTCTTGTTCACAGTTACAAGAAGAAATGTCCATTGAATATACAATTTTACTGCGATGAAGACAGAGCAGGTCAGATTAATGAGACTCACCAATAATAAATGTAATCCAGGTTTTGACAAAAAGTTAACAGGATCTGAAGTTTAGTTTGTTGCTCCCAGTTGTTTGTGGGAGTTTTTCCTCTAAGTTTATTAAATATCTGCAGCAACAAATAGCAGCAGGATCCATGTGATGAGAAAAAGTTGTATGCATGTACACACATGGAAAAACAACAGTGTAATTCTAATTATTATAAACCTAAATAATTCCCAACATAGAGACATGACCAGTAAGGAAGTAGTGGTAAATGACAGTGTGTACTTTTCTTGACTTCAGACAGTCACAGTTTAGCAGCTGCAGTTAAATCAATGAGTCCATCACAGCAGTTGTGATATTTTTATTTTACTTTCGGCAAAGTCAGATTATCTTTAGGAAATCATAAACAAGCTGTTATTTATTTGGACAGTTTAATAAGCTCGCTGTTAGTTCAGATTTAGTCTTATTATTGCATTATTATGCATTATACATGACTTGAATTACAAATATTGTGTGCGCACAACAGCTCTCTCCATCACGGTGGTGGGCATGTCTGAATAAAACCATTAGGAACATTAACGTAAAAGTGACTTATGTCTGAATGACAGAATGCCGTCACTTTAACAGGCTGATGAAGCAGCAATTTTACGTATCCCATGTCTGAAAAAAAGCTTAACACTAGTCCTTTATTAGCATTCCTCTCAGGGCATCTCACATTTCTTCCTCCTGCTGCCTTCTCTCTCTGCTAGACAATGTAATTTGCAGGAAAACTTCAGATACGTTCTTTAATGAAATTTAGCTCATTCACAAAGTGCACGTCTGATTTGATTATTTCAGGGTTAAATTACACAAATAAAAGAAGATTCAGATGCTTGTTTGTTGTCACAGCATAGTTACAGCGACTGGCTAAACTGTTCTGACTTAGGGATAGCAGGTTAGAAGTCAATGTTATTTTTCCTAACATCACTGAATCTTTGTGAGAGCTGCTGGATCAGGGATTGAAATCCTCCAAAGCCGTTCTGCTCAACATGTTTCAGCTTGACCGTGATGTGCTTCACCATCTGACATTTGAAGATAACCACAGAGTAAGCGGCTGGACAGAGCGTGGGTGTTTTTTTTTTCTCTCTCTCCCTCAACAGAGCACTCAGCCTCACTCATGATGGATGCCGAACAGCTCGTCATGTGCAAAAAGGGAGATAATAGAAGCCGAGGAGTCACAGGCGCTTTGGCCTGCTGATAACACAGTGCAGGCTGCCAATCACACACTGGAGTGGACAAAGTGTAGGTTGTACTGTTTTGATTGCCAGCTTGATATCTGAGTTTTGATCTGGTGCTACACCAACATCTTTCTCTCAGTCGGCCGGAAGTGAGATGTTGCATTGTGTTGTTGTTTTTTCTGCCTCTGTATCTGCATAAACTCTCCAAAATGGCAAAATGGCAGCGATGGTTCTTATAGAGGTTGGGTGAGTTTAACATCAGTCATTCTGCAGTGACACTCAACATCACCCGTGGACACCAGTGACATCGAGGTAATTCTGTAAGACATCTGGTAAACTGACTCGGGCTGCATGCACGAAATGTCAATAAAAGTGGAGGCAGCTGTGTGGTGTACAGAGACCCTGCAATATCCCGCTGGGTTCCAGCTAGTAAGTGTCCATTATTATCTCAGCATCTTCTCCTGCAGCCTCCAATGTGTCTGGAGCTCGGCGATCGTTTAGCTTCCACTTTCCCAGGCGCTGCAGTTGGAGGCGAGTTAGACGTTATTTGGCCCGTTAAAGAGCAGAGAAGCAGCTGAAAAGCATATGGACTCGCTGGCTGCTGATCTGTGCTGGAAATGTCCTCTAGGATATGAGCAGGACTTTATTATGTATCTTGGCAGATGCTTCCTGTGTGATTAGACCAACTTTTGGATCAGACTGCACAGGGCTGCAATTCTTGATGAAAATCAGGTGGCTTGACAGACTGCTTTGTTGAAGAAACCGGTATGTCTGTCTGTCTGATTGTTAATGTCGGTGCAAAATGTACAGATGCGAGCCCTTGATCTTACTTTTTTTTTGCCTGCAACCAAAACCCAAAGTTTACTGTGGATGCAAACACTACTGAGGATGTTTCATCACAACACTGACTTAATCTTGACATGTTGCTGGCCACAGGAATTAAAAAGGATGCATCACCTGAACTGACCTGAAGATAGTGGAGTTTCTCTTTAAAGTTGCCAGCATGCTTATAACTGAGCGAAGTATTAATGTGACTACTTTTATCATGAATTTGGGGGTTTTAAAAAATGTGGTTTAACATGACAGGAAAAAGTGTAGAGACAAACGGTGCGGAATGAAATGTCAAAGGTTTGTAAGGAAATCTGACAGCTTATTATTTTAAAGGATTGCGTTCCCGTGGGTTCGGAGCTTTCATGTGCTGGTGTGAATCTCACACTCCCTGCCTCTTCTTCACACTTTCAACCCAAAGGAAAAAAAAGCTCGTACTAAAGAAAAAGCTGGCAAATATATGGTTGCTGGTCAATCCACAGCTTTGTTCTCTATCCTTTTGAGACGCTCACTGGGAAAGACTCGAGAGGAGCTGAACACTTTTTCTTGGGAAGTCATTGAATGGCTACTGGCAACTGGTGCGTGGAGATCTCCCCCGGCGGCGTACATACACTTTGAAGAGACACATTTATGCTACACATATGCCACTCCAAACGTCAAATGAGAAAGGCACTGGAGTTTTACAATTACTTTCAGTGCAGTCGCTGTGTGTTTTCATTTGCTGGAATGTGATGCTAGTCAGTAAAGTAAAAAAAAATGCTGTGTGGTTTCATAAAACAAGAAAACAGATACACAAGTGGGACAAACTAACTTGGGTGTGGTTGCGATAAACTTCTTTGGGTTTCTATCTGAAATCTAGTCAGAAGCTCCCCTGGGTTTTCACAAGCATCCTCTTTTTTTTCTTGGAAGCCAACTGAACAAAACAACAATTCAAAGCAGACAGCTTGTACGCACGTATCAGAGGTTTAAAGAGGTTTAAAGGTTTGTTGTCATTGAAGGCACAGCATTCAAACAGTCATTCTTCCCACTGCTTATTGATGGGCTCTCAGCAGGGTGTTTGCTGAGTCAGGAAGACACCTGCCCTGAACCACAGCAATCTGTAATCATGATCAAAGCTCAGTTCTGTCAGCTAGGAACCCACTAGTGTCCTTGCTCTAAGCTTTGTTGTTCTGAGCTCACTCTGCTCCCTTCGGCAAGCCCCGTGGGCAGCAACACAGGAGGTGAATGGGAGTTGTGGGAACAGTGGAGGGCGGAGACACGAGCAGGAATCCGGCCTAGGCTTGTGACAGCCGGGACTTATTGATCTGTGAAAAGAGAGCTACATCCTCTCCTGAGCTATCAGCACACCACTACTTGACATTTTGTGGTGGTGAGCAACTCCTTGCCGCCTCCTTCTGCGCTCCAAATGTGCTTTTATATTGTTTCTCGCAGTGCTTTTTCCAGCAATGTCGATTTGTCGCGTGCAGCATTTTGTTGATCTCCCCCTCTGCTATCCAGCTATCGAGCTTCTTTTGTATTCCGTCTTAAAACCCCGCCAAATGATTGATCCTGTGCTGCACGTCTGGCAATTAAGGAGCCTCCACTCACACCTCGGTTAAACATATCATCCTCTAACACGCTCCTCTGTCTCAGCTCTTTGTGATAATTACCCCGTTGTTAGACCTTGAGCTTGAGAAGTAACACCTATCCAAGGGCAACGTGTCGTGTGCAGAGCGGGCCCGTGATTCATTGGCATGTATATGGCCGGCTATATATCTTCTCGGGGGAAGTAATAGGTGGGGGTGGTGGAGGGAACATGGGGAAAATGGGCTTCTGTCACTTGAGTGGCTGCTAATGTGGTCTTTCCCGTGATAATATGAACCGCTTGGAAAGGCGATCTGTTATTATTATGTTCTAATGGCCTAAACAATACGAATGAAACACCTAAAGCTTTGCATCGGTTTTTCATGATCAGTATTGATATGAGCAGGGATGAAACTCATTTCCACGGCACAAGGTGATGCCCAACAGTCCATTACACAAGGAGATTCCATTTACAGTGAGATGAACCAGAGAAACATCCTCGCAGTGAAATAGCCACGTAATACCCTCAACAGTTTATTTTAAATCATCTGTCCTTGAGTGATTGATTATTTGTCCAGCAGTAGATAAGTTTATCCTTTACAGAATGGATATAAACATCTAAAACATAGAATCACATGGCAGCTGTGTAAAAAGTAGTGGAGGAAAATGCTTCACACTCTCTCTCCACCATCCAATTGCTCTCTGCTGTGGCATGTCAACTGCGATCCAGACCTAATCTACCAACCCAATAGTGAGGCACCTACAGGGAGCCCGGGGGCCCCCAGGCCCTGCACCACTGCCTCATTCGTCTTCAAGACAGGCTACAGGCAGAAAACAGTCTCACGCCTATCCTGTTGTGCCTGCATATGCAGAGCTACGTGGGGACGCTGAACCCCGAAGCCTTCATCTGGTCACCAGGTGTGCACCGGAGCAGTGGCCTGTCTCTTCCCCCACACGCTCCGTTGGTGAGCATGGATATGAAAATCAGTGAAGATGGCCCTGTTTTTGCCCGCGGGGAGCATCCAGCCGCCTCAGAGGCAACCAGCAGGCGTGACCGAGCCTGCACACTGAGGTGACGATGAGCAAACAGCATGGGGAAGTTTCACTAGCCGTGCTGTTTGGGCAGTTTCCTGTTATTTTTTTTCACGTCTGTCTCCAGGTTTGTTTTGGAAGCTGCTCAGGTATCACCCATGAATGTTTGCTGAAACAACATTTAATATTTTTGTTTCCTTCCCATTGTAAATGTCAGTCAAAAGCTTTTGTCACGTCGGCGGGTTTCGAGCAAACAATCGGTGTCGCGGTTGTGCAAACACATGCACATGGTGCAGCAGCAGCCAAAGATGCTCAACATCAGTGTGTTTACTCTCCATTACGCAAAGTTTTAGGAAGACAAAGAGCTGTTTGCAAGTCATTTGTGTGCTTGTTTGCTTGTGTTTTGTCACACAATGCACTCATTGGACTTTAGTTTAGAGGCTTTACAGTCTGTTTTAGCAGCATTGTGTGAATCTAAATCGATGCAAAGCAGTAGATGAACAATTTTGCATGGAGTCCAACCATATTCAAATTAAACAGCTTTTTTTTCTCCAAAATTTTAAACTACATTTCGAAGAAAACCAAATGGAAGAGTCAAAACTGAACCCAATCTTGCCCAAACTGTGCATAATACAGCATTAAAGTTTACTGCAGCAGACAGACGGTCAGCCTTATGGTGAGTTGTTTACTCTGGCAAGTACACTCAGAAAGTCTTGCAATTGTGGCAAAATGAATGACATGTCGCGCCTGACAAAGCTGCTAGAGGCTGTGCTCTTTGTTTGTTCCTTTCGAGAGGAAGTCAAACACAGCTTCAGCAAACTCGATGCCTAAACGCTGCAGTAAAGGAGTCAAGCGGCCGGTCAGAGCTGAGGCCAGATGCCGATTAAATATCAGATTAGAAACGATCCAATTTTTGAACTTTTTTTCAGTGGAAAAATAACCCATGAAATGAGGCATTTGTGATAGTAGCTCATCTTCAACCATCCCTTCCCTCATCTTTCTCCCCACTTCTCTCTGCACCAGCACACTGAGTAAAGAATACATTAGAGGGTAATGAAATAAGGACATTTAAAGATTTGAATTGAGTGTCAGTCATGGGTAGACGATCACATTACCAGTTGTCCATTGCAATGACTTTCCTTCCCATTAAGAGGTATTATGATCTCCTCTAAAATGTAATTATAGTGGAAATGGGCTCATGTCTGTGCATCAGGAGTGGTCAGAGGATTTTATTTTTCTGCCCTTTTTTCTGTTTTTGGTGCATGTATGTATTTGGAGACTTCATTATATCAAGAAATCATCTTTTGGCAGCTCGACTATCCTGCCCTATGGATTTTAGTGCATTTACATGAAGGAAATTACTCGTTTTGGGGTACAAATCTTTGAAAACCACGCTGCACATTTGTTATTGCAGTAAGTGGAGATTCAGATGTTGAAGTCAGAGGGTAAAGATGGTTTTTAATGTGCTGCTTCCTCTTCTGCGCCCCAAACCTCAGCTCTGTTACCTCCACTCGTTTTCCCCCTCCCAGTTCAGGGGCTTGCTGAAGGTTGATGGGAGCCGAGGCTGGGGGAGGGTTGCGCGCTGTGCAAGAGGGAAGGGGCTCTGGAGGCCGCCTGTGGAATCTTTGCATACCACCAGAGAAAGTGGGAGGTTGTTTTTTTTTTTTACCCCCCTCCTTATTTTTTCTAGCAACCGGCATCATAAACTGTGCAGCAGCAGCTGGTGTCAGGGAGAAAGACGGAGAGAGAGGAGCGACGCCCTCCTATCTTACTTACCATCTTCTTTAAATAAAAGCCAGTAAGCATAGAG
>OMNN01000907.1:8104-19831 GCA_900302755.1 Chromis chromis | reverse complement strand
GAAATCTCACATAGTATGTCAAAATTGGAAGATTAAGAAAGTCATTATTAAGACAATAAATCATGATTATTAGATACGTTGTCACAGGACATGACTTTAATTAAAGATGCTGAGTGCATTTGGGCACATCAGTTGAAATTGCAAAGAATTTCAAGTTAAAACAACTTTTTTCAGAAATTTTGCAAGTACATTGAATTCACCGGAGCTCAAGTGTACAGGTTGAATACCTGTACTGAAGTAAGGTTGTGCTTTTTGTTTGCTTTGCAGATTAGCGATCCCACACTGTGGCCAGTCGTCAATAGTCATTCTGCTTGTACACAGGATTTTCACTAATCAGTCAAACTGAACGTGGGAGCTGCTGCTGAAGTTTAGGATGGTGGATGTGGAAACTGTGAAGCTGTGAACTTACATAAGCGTTTTTAAAATGATCAGCGACAAGTCTGATCCCAAGAAATGTTTGGGACTGCTGGGGCTTAATGTGAACCAGAGATTTCTATTTTTAAATCTGCTTTTAAAACTAATTGACAAAACATCAGTGGCCCCTTTAACAAAATGCAAAAACAGATGCAAAATTAAATGTAATAAGAAATTACACAACTTTATATCTTTTTTTTTTCATCTAACAAATATTTACCAGTACTGTATAATGTCTTCTGCATATTAATTAGAGATTTGTTACTTAGGTTTATGTCACCTGGTTGGTCAAAAACAGTGAGCCAGAAAGCTTATAACTTATTTTGCATATAATAATTTCAGGTTTTATTTTGAAGGTGTGGGCCCTTCCTTAGCGGTACATTACAAATACCTGCATACACAAGTATGATTAAAGGAGTAAAGGAGTTTTTAAATGCCTGTTTGGAAACATCTGGCCGTACTGGTGGAACTGGATGCTTCTCATAATTTGCACCAGATTAATTGGATAGGTGTGTCTCCAGCTTTTAAAGAATCTAGCCCAGAGGCACATGCTGCCCCTGCTACTTTAAGGCAGTTAAAGCAAATGCACACAGTGTATTTCTGGAGGCTGTGAATGACTTAAAATCCACCCTTCTGGTTTGATCTCTGGGTCTTAGCTTTGGACACACCATCGTCACCAGTGATGATCCTCGACAGGTTCATTCCAGACACCAAATCTGATGTTTTCTTCTCCAGTTTGCAGCCCAATGGAGAAATCACAAATGGGCATCTGCTATTAACCACAAAAAGGTCTGTAACATGAATTTGCCCCGCGGCCTCCTGACTTTTGAGGGTTACTGCTTGCACATCCTTGGAACTTGCTTGCAGTCCTGGAACTGTTTGATCACACCTAGTAAGAGAATAGATACATACTGAATTCTTCTATGAGGGAACAGCTGTAGTTATCATCTTAAGAACGTATAACTGGACAGTTTATTGACTTTTTTTTAAAGCTTTATTTTTATAAATATATTCAAAACTGCATGGAGGGTTAGGTTTTGCAATTTTGCAGTGTTTTGAGCATCCTAAAAAGAAATGACTCCCCTGTTTTAGGCAGCAAATGATAGGCATGTGTGAGATTTTTATATGTGTGATTTATATGCACTGGTCCTTTACCAAATTTACAATTCTGAATTTCTTTAGACACCTTATTTGGCCTGACTTGTTGCTTCAGTCACATTGTGTAGTGAGCTTTCCCCGCCCTCCCTGCAACATATGCACGGCCAAACGAACGCACCCGTCCGCTTTTCTTTCACAGGGAACTCTCGCTTCCTCTTGCATGTTTCCGCACTGTTGCGCCTGTGAGCCTCCCCAGACGCAGACAGTCAGTGCAGGCTGCGGTGTGTGAGTGTCGTCTTCACTTCACCAGTAGAAACAAGCGCTTTTTTCCTGCGCAAAAGCTCAAGTTTCTCCGTCTGTCTGCAGCCAACACTGTGCGCAACATCATGTCTCTGCAGCAGCTACGAGATGAAAGGTGAGTGTTTGGATGTCAGTGGACAATCACCTCCTAATAGACTGTGCCTGCGCGTAAAACTGTAGCCACAGTGTCTGCAGCAGGCTGTGTGTTTGTGCTTATATTGCTTTGAGGCCTGTTACATTTAATTTTACAAGAAACTGTCGGGTTATTGTTACATCTCAATTAAATATAACAGGGTAATGAAACTACAGGCGGCTTTTTTGCAGAAGTTTTGTGCCTGTGAAGTTAATTTCTGCTCTGTGGTGAAGTAGTTTAGGAACTTCCATTTTCATTTTGCATATAACACACATTAGAATGAGTCATGTTGAAAAAAAAACCTAAATATGCATGTGGCAGGTGGAAGTCTTGATCTTTCCTACTGTAATTGTGCTTTTAAACGCCTTTTTGAGGTGTTTAAAAGTTTCTGTGTCAAAGCTCTAACTCTAATCCGCCTCTGTTACTCAGTGACTTCGATCAGCTCCCTCACAACATCCCTATCAGCGCCACTATTGCTGACATCGAGGAGAAGAAAGGCTTCATTGACTACTTTGTAAGTACACTGTCCAACAGCAAGGTCGCAAAATGTAGTTCCTCTTTCGTTCATGTCTCTGTTTCTCTGCCAGATGTTTGTGACTGAGGTGAAGACCAAAGGAGGGAGTAAGTATCTGATCTACAGGAGGTACAGAGAATTTTTCAACCTCCATCAGATCCTCGAGGACAGATACTCTCCCGAAGACCCAGACAGACCCGGTCAAAACACCTGCATCCTGCCCACTCTTCCAGGTGTGTGTGTGTGTGTGTGCTCACAGCGCTGATAACTGCAGCGGCATGCAGACTCCAAATGTAACACGGTGTCAGGTTTCACATTGTTCAAATGTGTGTTTGTCAGAGGAGTGGAACTCAATAGATGATTCACTATGCCCTTCAATTCTAAGTCTGACAGGCAGGAGGAAACGTCTGATACCAAACTATACAAACAGACAGTCACTGCCCATGATTTCCAATTTTGTTAAATTGTTTACCTGCAGCATGAATTGTGGGTGAGGCTTCCATACCAGATGCTGTCTACGAAGAAGATACTGGGTTCAACTGAAAGACTTTGGAGTGAGTGGTTTGACAGACAAGTTAAATCTGGGTCAAATTCTGCAGTGTCATCTGCTACAAGACTGTCAATTCCACGCAAGTGTTTGGCCAGTTTGTGGAAAGTAGGCTGTCAGAATTATAGTTCAGTCACAGTTCAGTATGTATGTCACATTGCAAACAACAACATCATACTTTGGATGCTAAACCATAATGATATTTATGGTAATAATGATGGCATGTTGTGAAAACAGTAAACACGACAGTCTGCTGTAAATACCAGAGTGATGACAGTGATTTTGCTGCATCAGGGCTCAGCTACTGACTCATTACAGAGGGAACTTTGTACTTTAGTGCCTTCTGCCCTGTCACTCTGTAACCTTCACCTTCAGATGCATACTCATTCTGCTCGGCTTCATGCATATGGAGAGCAGCAGGCTGAGGTTTACGGTGACAGCTGGCTGAATTTCCTCCCTGTGGCAGAAAGAGGTGAAACCCATCTGAACATGGTTTTAAAAGCATCCGTATCTGCTGCACGTGTCGGACATGGATTTAGTTTTGTGTCCGAGTATTCCAAGCGGACAGGGGCACGATTGGATTTGCTTGATGAATTTATAAAAACACATAAGCTTTAGATGAAATCAAAGAGGATATTGCGAAGAATAATTACTGTTGTGGCCCTTGTGGATTTGATAACAATTTAACCCAAGTCTGGTGTGAACTCGCACTCACACAATATGCAAATCCAATTGTCTGTGAGCCACAAGGGTATAGTGATGGTATTTTAGGCACCTGTTGCTGCATAATAATGTGGAGCTGGAGCACTCAAATTGCTGCATTACAACTCTGGTTCTCCAATGAGATATCTGCCAACTGAAGCATAACATTTGCTCTTAAAATATTGATTCAGTTGAATTAAAATGAACTTAGGCTAAAACATTTATTCTGTTGAACACAATGAACCATATTTCTCTTCTCGTAAAGTCTTTTAAAACAGTATTCCTGTGTCATGCCTGGAACACCAAGCATCACAGTGGCACGGAGGAGGTCAGTTTAAGACTCTTGATGAGTAGACTGTACTAAGTAAGTTTAATTCATAGCGTTTGACATTCAGAATAGTCAGGAAAGAGCAGATGGATAGAAGGACAGACGACTGCCACAGGGGAAGATTTAGAGACTAACTGGAAGAAAAAGAGCCATGATGAAGGGGAAGGCTTCAAGAAGGAGCTGGGAGAGGGAGGTTCATTTATCCATTTTTAAGGGGCTTATCATGTACAGGAGAAGACAACCCAAACACCCTTTCTTCTTTAGTAATCCAGGCTTCCTCTAGCATCTTAGCTGGCTATTTTTTAACATAAAGTAGCTGCCACCCGATACCAAGGTCCTGCAGAATCACTGATGTCCGTGCTCTCGTAGAAAGAAAAAATGCCACCCTGCAGACAAACTGATCTCATCTGCGAGATGGTGTTTTCATTTGGACAGAAATCACATCACACTGCTGTTCCCGTTCAAATCTATCCTCATTTCCCTCAACATCATCATCATTACCTGAGCACAGACAACAACTAAATGCTGAATTTGCTTAATGCAAATGTGAACGGCAACATGGTGACTAGAACCAGACAATACTGGATTTTTGGGGTTAATAACAAATTTAGGGATTAAGAAAATGCAATATCGATATATTGGCTGATACAAATTAAGGGGATTATTGTTCAACATTCCAGCAGTGTATTTCACAAACTACTTAGCAACTTACCATGAAGCCAAAACTTGACTCCGCATCACCATCTGCTCAGCTGCTATACTCTGCTACATGTGCTGCAGACAGCGCTAAGAGAGTGTCAGAGCTGCTCTGTTGGACTAAGTATGTATCGACGACGTTTCTAAATCATCCCACGCATCTTTTTCTGTATTATATTCTGTAAGACAAAGTTTTAATATCGGATGATATATAAACCAATAACATATATGTGACGGCCCCATATTGGCTAATAATTTGGGCCAGCCAGTGTATCGGTCGGGTTCTGTTGCTGACTATCCACCAGCTTGGCAGGTCAGCTTCATGGGACCACATTTTTCTGTCATCCTGTGACCCAGGCTCTCCTACTGACTTCTCATGTCAACATGCTGGTTGCTGCACCTCAAAGCTCGTAATATCAGTCAGTATAAAGCCTCAAACAGTTGTGAACATCTTTATACACTCATTTTATAAGAAGTTCTATTGGAAAAAGTCTTTTATCATATTTATTTTAAAGTGGGATTTCTTTAATGCTGTCCTGTCCACAGAGATGCTATGAAAGTGATCCAGTTTTATAGCGTAAGCGATTATATAGACAATTTGAGCAGAGCAGCTGTCTGACACACTGCAGAGCAGCATGGGACTAACTCCCACTTTCTTGTTACACCTGCTGGTCATAACTCTTGACTTCTGATTCAACTCTGGGTTGTGCTCATTCAAACGGTTTTGTGTTTGTGTCTATTGAGCTACAGGGAGGCCTAAAGTTTTAAGGATAAGGTAATGAGCAGAGAGTAGTGGAGTTCTGATCACTTTTTAATGTTAAAGAATATGCATTATTTGTGGAAAATCCAGCACCATGAACTATTTCAAACAATGATATCAATAATAATATGGTCTCGTTTCCTGCTGCCTGTTGAAGCCACTGGGAGCTGCATTGTAGTATAAAGGTTTAAGATGACAAGGAGCTAAGTTACATAAGTACAAAGAGAGGAGAAATACAACCAACAGAGCATGTCTAGACATTTAATAATATATGGTCCAAGAAAGAACAATCCATGCAAGTGAGCGTTTGTTTAAGGAGATTAAGCTTTGAGAATAAATGCCGTCCGCAGTCAAACAGAACCTTTAAGTTAGGAAGAGTCAGCGAGTGCAATAACAAGACAAACACTGAGGAGTGCTTTTTCGAGGCCTCACAAACTCACCTAACATCCCAAATATGGTCTTTGTTTGTGGCCTTGATTTTTAAAAAAGCATCCTTGTAACAGTTTTAGGTTTTGCACTGTGCAGCTTAATCTTTTTTAGTGTTCTGTTATACAGGATTTACTTCATAGCACACAAAGGACAATCTAATCCTTATAATAAAATAAAATATGATATACACTGAGACTGCAATACTTTCCCCTGACCGTATACAGTATATTCAGGCCTCAGTCACTGGCTGTGCTGCTGTGTTTGTCCTCTTGTCCTCATCTGCCTGGTGGCTCCAGTTTTATTCAGCTCATTGTTTTCCCATAAGTCCGTCTGTCTGGAAGCTGCCGTCAGTGTCTGTATTGATTATGGGAGGCTGGAAACCAACATCTGCACCAATAAAAGCCTGAAGGCTTCAAATGAGTGGCTCGGACCATTGATTTGGGGGAGATGAGGGCAGAGTGTGGTGTGTGTGTGTGAGTATGCATGTGTGTGTCTGTGTAGATTACGCATAGGTAGAGAATCAAATTGCAGTGCACTGTAATGACACTCAAGTTACATAAAGATTTATTTCTATTGATTCATGGGCGTTAGTTTAGCTAGTGCCTTATAGAAGCTGCAGTGATTCTTTATCATCATAGCCGCTGCTTGAATAGTCACATGATGAATACTATAGTAAAAAGTATGTTGCTATTTCAACACTCTGACGTCCAAACTTTCAATGCCTTTACATTATCAACCTAATCTCATTTATGCAAATCTTCTTATCTATTATAACCTAATTTCTATGCTGCTGTGAGAATCTAAATAAAACTTGACATGACAGAACTGACTTCAGCAAAGACATCAGACCTTTACAGTAAAATGATATCCTGACAGCTGTGATGGATCTCAGGACTCAACCTGAAGACGGCTTCTGTGTGACAGATGATTTAACTGTGGCTTATAAGTTCACCTGTCTGGAGACTGGAAAAGTATATCCTGATTGATCCATGTCTCTGTGTCAGAGATCATTTTAAATGATATGTAATTAATGAAGTTGCTGCTGTTCAATGTGTGTAAATTCACACCACTCGCTCTCTTTGGAGACGCTCACATGAACCATGCTGCTGTCTGATGCTGCAGGTATTTAATAAACTCGGAGGAAAGACAAACAGCTGAAAACAGAAGACTATACTTCATCTCCTGTTAACGTTTTGTAATAACACAGATTGCATTGATTATTGATGAACCTCATTAATCTGTTCATTAAGAGACTCTCTTCATTGCAGTGGAGTTGCTTTTTTTTATAGACATTTCATTTTGTAATAGATGTGAAATTGTAGGGCAAAACTCAACATACTTGTAAGGCCTGTTTAACACACTGCACATAACAGTGTTTTTCATAAATGAGTAGCTTTGAGGCTTCCTCTTATTTAGCATTAGATTTGTTTGGGAAGCATGACAGCATGAGACAGAACCTGAGAGCAGATGTTTCAATGCAAAAGTGTGTGTTAGCAGGACTGTGTTGTAGGACTGTGTTCATGATCCACCAAAGTATTCGATCAAGTCAGTGAAACCTTGCTGTTGGCACCACATGAAAAGTCAGAGAATCACCAGAGTTATTACAGCTGATCCTGAGGGGAAGGTTTGTACTAGAATGTCAGCCAATTTATCCTGTAGACATAAAAATACTTCACTGAATCTGTCTAAATCTGGACAACAGTCAAGGATCAGCAAAGTCAGTAGGGTTTGTCTTCTGGGGATCATGAATGTCTGTTCAGGATTTTGTTGAGATATTTCCGACACTGCTGTAAGAGTAAGAAGAGAAGGTGTTTGATTTTTCCAACAAAACCTGCGATCGGGGGAATTTCTACAGATATGAACGTATTGGAACTAAAGGAGTCTTTATTAACCATGCATTAGGAACCAGTGGACAATATTACTGGTACTGTGTATTCTAGTGGGGTTGTCTTGAACTGTGCCAGAGCTAACCCTAACCCTCTTTGTGTCTTATCTTTCCTGATTGTTACTGTTGTGTGCCTGACAGAGAGTAAAAGTGCAAACACATACTCACAGTAGGATTTGACACGTTGAGTGCTTGTGCCAGAATCGGCAGTAACAGTGATGCATTTTAAAGCCAAGCAACTATAAAACTCCACCTTTTTAGCGGTTACATAATGATGTACCAGTGGATTAACTGCTTCATATCACGAATGCCACAGTTTTCATTTGTCTCTTGCTTCTTTATCTATTAAAGCACCTTGTTACATATGCAGTCCATCACAATGTCTATTCTGTGAAGTAACCAGCTACAAAATAGGGGTTTAATTAGTTTAAGCTGTTATTGACGGCAACTATATTTTAGACTCCTACTAAAGAACCAAAGCTTTTATTGTGAAATTTTTAACATCTTTATAGACCTTAAGGCGGCACTTCACATTGTCGCTTGCTATATTGGGAAAGTTCTACTTTTCTACAAACTCTGATTTAGCATCTGCCACTGAGGAGTCTGCTGGATAATATTAGATGTGATGGGTTTAATTGCAGTGCCAGATCTCATCAGGATGGAAAGGGAATAAGAAAGACAGGGGGCGAGTGGAGGGAGACAAGGGAGGATGGGTGATGGGTGTACGGGCAGATGGAAATAATGGGAAAGGATATAGATCTGCCTGGGGAAACTGAAGACGTTCTGATTAATGAGAGGTAAATAATTGAAAATATCTTATTGTCAGAGTTGGTGTTTGTCTTCTCAGCAGCCTTTAATATCAGCTCGCTCTCCTGTAAATTACACGTGCTATTTATATGACGGGATCTTATATGATGGTGTTTGAGTCACACGTAATCGATGCATTCAAGGTCAAAGTTGCACTGAACTCAATAAAGCTGAAGGAGATGAAGAGAGGTGAGCGGATGAGTGAGTTATTCACCAGTAAGTGAGTAAATGAGTGAATTCGTGTCCGCGAGTGATTGACTGAGTTATCGTACTCCAGAGTGAATGAGGTGAGAGAAATTGAGAGCAGAGAGAGGCCTGAGTATCGTGGCTGAGGGTCATTAAGACTGTGCTAAATTTGATTTAACAGCAGTGTTAGGCGGCCTTGGATGAATTGTTGGAGACTGATTTAGAGCTCTAGGAGTCTGAGCTGCGCCTCATCATTTTTGACTGGACTTGGTGCGATATTAGGGCTGAAGGGTAATATGTCCACATTCTTAAGAAGGAAGTGTTTTTTAGGGGAGCATTTGTCTGGTTTGGGATAAAATGAATTACTACACATACTGCTATGATACTGCATAATGTGGGGATTGAATGGGGAAGTATGTGTTTTATGTGCTGAGAGGTGGGACTGGCGGGCTGTGTATGTATATACAATAATATCATCTTATTTTTGTATTTGTATTTTATATTGACTAGTGTAAATTACTACCTCCCCATTGACAGTGGATGGAAATGAGCTAATAGCTACAGTAAATCTAGTACATCTCTTATCCTGTGATGATTAACGTTTGTGTGTGTGGTCTCTCACAAATAAAAAGAATAAAGCATGACTGAGCGCAGTCATCCAAATAAAATTTATGATGCACATTTGACCGTGGTCATATTAATTCTTTGGTGTGCAGACTGCTAAACATGAGTGAAATTTTAAAAATCGCATATTAGGTTTGGTTGTTAGCACCGTCGCCTCACAGCTAGAAGATCCCTGGTTCGCGTCCCGGTTAGGACACCTGGGATCTTTCTGTGTGGAGTTTGCATGTTCTCCCTGTGCAGTGTGGGTTTTCACCGGGTACTCTGGCTTCCTCCCACAGTCCAAAAACATGCTGAGGTTAATTGGTGACTCTAAATTGTCCGTAGGTGTGATTGAGAGTGTGCTTGATTGTCTGTCTCTGTGTGTAGCCCTGTGATAGACTGGCGACCTGTCCAGGGTGTCCCCTGCCTTCACCAGAGTCGGCTGGGATAGGCTCCAGCCCACCTGTGACCCTACGGAGGATTAAGCGGTGTATAGATAATGGACGGATATTAAATTCAGTCAGATTTCCATTTCACCATATCAAAAAATCGATTTTTTTTTTTTTATAGATACCAGTTTATACTGTCATTGTGAATTTACATATGCATATTTGTGGTGTGTATCGTGTGCATTGTTTATGAATCTTGTAAACAATTTTGTTTGATGAGTGGCTTTTTTCTGCACCCCTTTAATGATCAAAATGTGTTTCTCCGTAGGAAAAGTCTACCTCGGAAACAAACAGGAGATTGCAGAGAGCAGAATCCCTGAGCTCAACACGTACATGAAGGTAATCTCATTTCATTTAGTGCACTGTGCAGGTTTTTTTTTCCATTTTCTAGAAAGGAAAGAATTCTTGGCATGCTTGCTTATCTTCTGCAGCGTGCAGTGCAGTAGCCTACAACTTAGTGGGCTGAACGATGCTGTAGGTGGATAAGCACTGACTCGGATATTTCAGCAGTAGTTTGCAGATAGAGCTCAACACGTAGGCGTTGCTGCTCTCTTCTGTTTGCTCTGCCCTGTGCCCACATCACGTCTGACTGACTGTAGTTGTGGGACTTTTGACATGTTTCACTGTTGCTCCATCGCTAAAAACATGATCAGGTTCTCTTTCTCCCACTCACTCACTTCTCTTTTCTGCTTTAGTCTTTTTTTCCCGCAACCTACGTGGCTCTGGTTTTGCCACACTCTCTCGCCTTTGCTCGCCTTACACTTGTAATGTTTCTCGCTTCATCTCCTCTCCTTCCACCCCTCTAGGTCGACTCTCCCACCACCCTACTTCTCCTCTTCCATCAAACTCTCTCTGCACCCCTCTTGTCCCCACTGGTGTCTCTAATCATCCACTCCGCATCACCATCTCCACCTTTCTTCCCCAACCTCCACCTTGAATACTATCATCCCAACTCTGTCCTTCCTTGTCCAACACTCTTGTCTCATTCTCCCACCTCTCTCTCTCCTCTCAGAGGTTGCTCGGTCTACCAACATGGCTTCTGCTCGACGAGGATCTCAGGATGTTTTTCTACCAGACGGACCAGGACAGTCAGCACCTACCACGAGCCCTCAGGCGTCTCCGCCCACCTACACGCAAAGTGTAAGCCCCACTGTACTCCCTGCTAACAGAGATTGAATACGCTAAACACTGAGCTGAACTCCCTCAGCGCCAGGTCAGATGTCACTATGAAGGAAGTGATTTTCAGGTCACTTGTGATTGATTTATATATATATATATATACATACTGTATATGTGTGTGTTTTTTTAATCAGAGTTTAATATCAGAAGAGACAGTACTTCAGTTATATAAAGTGTTTGGTGGTGCAAAGGTAACAGCCTTAGTGAATCAGGTCCATTGTTGCGCATTGAGAGCGTGTTTGTGCCATAAATAGACAAGGTTAAAATGTGTCCTTAGTCTGAGAAACATTATTTCACTAATATATAATAATCCAATTTTTCTTTTGATTAAAAGGAAAATGGCCTCCTTTATGTTTAAAACTCTTTTAAAATGATCACAATTAATATCAGTCTAGGGTCATTGGGCCTTTTAGGAGCAGGTTTCATCATCTGAAATAGCTGTGATTTGAAATGAAGACAGTAGGAGTACACAGGTGCAGGTTTTATATGAACATTGAGTTTGTAGAATGTATGTGGGAGTCTAACAGCATGGTTTGTCCCTGGGAAGAAAATGAATTTCCTCTAAAAAGCACAAACAGTACAGCGCAGATTTCTGTAAATATTTAAACTAGTTGTTCTCATTTAGCACTTCAGTGTCGTCTCTTTATCTCTTCATCTCTTCATCTCTTTGTGATGCAGCTGATAAATTATACTTTCA
>OMNN01000904.1:0-17185 GCA_900302755.1 Chromis chromis | reverse complement strand
CTTTACAGTGGTTTGACTATTAGACTACAATCATATGAAGTAAGTGTAGTCTTGTTTTTTGGCTATCCAGTTTACTGTACATTCAATTGTCATACAAATGTTTAAACATTAAACAAAAATGTGGAGCTAATTCAGTTCTAAATTCCTGTACTGTAAAGACGGTACATGCCGGTGTGTCTGCATATCATTTAATAATTAAGTCTAGTTTATCGGCCATTCCAAAAGCATACAAAAACTGTGGCATACAGGTCTCTTAAGGTCTACTGAACACACATTTGTCTGTTAGAGGACCGAATGTCATTTCTCTCAGCAGTTTAAATTTAACACCCTCAAATTAGCTTTTTCTTTGAAACTGTAATGTATACAATTTACCAAAACAAAGATTCTAATTTCCCAAATTTTATTCATTTTCTGTTAAATATACAATTTTTCTCATACAATCACTGAGTTGGAATAAAAATTTCAAGATGCATACATAAGAAAACACAACGGCATCAAGCAAAGTGTGAAATATTGTCCTCAATTTTGTTTTTCCTTTTCACGCAATATATTATAAAGGGGAGGGGAGTTGCCATCCCTCATGCCACGAGGTTCGAGAGAAAGCTGCTTGCCAGCAATTAAATACATGTCAAACAACAAATACATTCATTGTTATGAGAAATCTATTTCTGACAGCATTCTCTTGTACTGAAATGTTTAGGAGTGAGAATCTGCTTATAAATCGTAAACAGATTACATTCAAGCAATGTGTTGATTTCTAGTCCTCCTCCTCCTCCAGATTCAAGTTTCAACAATATTCTTCTCTTGAGGCTTTTCAATGTACCTTCGACAAACAGATTTTGGCAGTACTGAGAGTTAAAGACACTGGGTTTGTGTTTGCTCAACAGATATGGTTTTGAACACTAACATTGGTAAAAGGTGGTCTGACCCAGTTGGACAGAACTAGTCAAACATTTCCAGCAGTGCAAGTGCACATCTATGTTTCAACAAGTAATCCTACAAGGCAAAGCAAATATTTTAGGACTTCATCCCAGAGGAGGAACAATGTCAACCTCGAGAAAAATTCACTCTCTGGATATATCTGTAAAACCAGTCCCTCAGACTCCCCAAACACTCCTGGACCACATATCTGTTAGTTTGTGGTAGGTACGTGCTTGTTCTTTGGCCATTACCCCACTAGGAGACCTTGCATGAGACTTCAGTAGGTACTTTGGGTGGGTAAAAAAAAAAAAAAAGCCTTTCTGCATCCTAACAATAAACAAAGCCCACCTCTGTGGAAAAGCCGATTATCTAATCAAGTCACCATGGCAACCACAAACAGCCCCAAGGTCTCTCTAGGAGACAGCGGTATGCTAATCTCTCTAGCTCCCATGCTTCTCTGCACTCTCTTCAAAAAAGAGGAATCTGCTTAAACTCAATTTTCTCACAAAAAAAATCTTCATTTTATTTTCTATCATCCTCTTCAATTTCTTTCCTTGCAAGGACAAATATGAACAGTTTCCAGTGTGGTAATCTCATCTTCTCCCTTATTTCATCCTTCCTTGCTTCAGGACTGACTTCAGGATTTAAAAAAAAAAAAAAAAAAGGAGTCACTGCAGAAACCTCTCCTCAGCCTTCTCTGACTACCAAGAGGAAAAAAAGGGCCGCTTGCAGTGGAAGGTTTGTGTGAATGCGTTGCCCAGCGTGACCACACGACCTTGGCCACCTGAGCGGCTGCGCTCCACCACCACTCGGGGCATCTGCACCAGCTGGATGGGGCTCTTACCGTCCTTCAACGCCTGCGTCAGATTCAACACCTGGAACAAACAGGATTCAAGCATGAAGTACAGAAACAGTACAGTGCATTATGCATTTTTAAGAAGAACAGATTATGTACATAAGATCTGTTGCTGGCCAAGTGTTAAGCTGTTCATCATTTTCCATTGTCTTTAGGCCCTTCCAGACATACACTCCTTACTGTCACTCTGGCAGCATCTGAACCTGTCGGCTTCATGTCTGAATAAGGACCCTGCTCACTTTTCTGTAAAAGTCATAACATGAGTTTTACTTGGTCGAACACATCAACATTTACTTCACTTTCAAAACAGCACAAGTCTGAACTGCATACCATTGCATTAGCAGAAAGGCACGCACAAGATTACTATGTACTGATGTAGGATATTGTTGCCTATAGTGGCCGATGCTGTCCAACCTCATATGTACAGTAAATGAATGACAGAATCTGACTCAAGGCAGCAATGTCTGAAAAAGGGCTCATGACCCTGAGAAACTAAGTGTAATACACCATAGACAGTTAATGCTTCAATTATTTTTTACTGCAACAATTATGTATTTTGCACAAGAATATCTGGGAAAAAGGCTAAAATTTCAGTTTTACAAAAGAACTAAATGGAACTGTCTGCTGTTATCTTCTTTTCACTGTAACCCTGCACATGCCTTATTATCACACAAAAAAGACAAGAAAAAGAAAAAAAACAGGGTTTGAGGTGAACAGTAGAAAGGCAGAAAAGGTGAGGCAGGACAGTAGACAGGGGCAGAAGACCCAAAATTCTGTACGGATGTGTGGTGATGAGGTTACAAAGCACACAATGGAAGTGAAAGAATGCAGGACATGGGAGAGGAGAGGGGAGAGCAAGGTAGGTTATAAAAGGAAATAGCCAGAAAGAGCAAAATAGAAGACACAAAAGGGAAAGAGAAAAGTAAGAAAAAGGGCTAGAGATGCTCATTTTGGGGAAAAAAAGAAAGGGAAAAAAAGAAAGAAAACTCACCTGTCCTCTCATGACAGACATCTGTCTCTCAAACATGGTTTTGTCAAAACCTTTATCTGTCTGAAGACAAAGGAAATTACCAATATTAGCAGGTGTTCCATTAAATTTAACAGAGCATACAGCACTTTCTTGTCAGACATCTGCTGTTTTGTGAGGCTATTTTAAGAATCTTATTTTTAATCTCAATGAACGGAGCCAAAAGAGAAATCTATAAGGTGAAAGGTACCTTGAACATCTCATAAAGGTCCTCACAGAGGTCCTGGACAAAGTTCATGTCAGAGAGGCGGGACAGCACCAGGTCTCTGGTCTCCTGGGAGAAGGCCACCTTAGCCTGAGGGAGCCATGCCCAGTGAAACGGGTCTGATGGAAGGACATAATACAGCAGTTTGTATTGTTCTCTTACAGCACATCAAACAGCATTACAGCCTTGTTCTCCCTCAACTGCCTATAACTATTACTGTATTTTCCACACTGTCTAGTTAGATAATGTATGTTGTTTTGATTTATTGTTAAACAGCCCTTTAGTTGTTGCCTGAACACTGGCTGAACAGACCATCATGGTAAAAAAAAACAGACTAAAAGTATCTGTTAACAAATACTATTGTCTGAAAATACAGGAAAAGTAGTAGGAATTCAGATGAGAAGACACACCAGCACATCTCTAAACTTCATTAATAAACATGTTATATCTTCTTTGTTCCACACACAAAATCAAGAAAAGTGTGGTTTTACAAGGATTTACAGATTTGTTTTACTTTTAGAAAAGGTCCTTTTAGCCATTTTTCTATCTCCTGTTTCCTTTCTTAAAAAGAAGCTAATTGTCGGCTGGAGAGTGTGATCGATCTCCTCAGCAAGAGAGCAAAGAGTAAATGAGTAGTAAATAGAGTATTTCTCAAAATGTCAAACTACTCTATTAACTGATCATTTCCAGTGGCCTAAAAAAAATAGTACTATACATGTGATTACCATTGCACTTTAAAGAAATTATTTCAATACGCTTTGCCCCATTAACTTATGACGGCCATTTTTTGGAAGCTTTTAAAGACTACATGACAAAAAAAATTATGAATCCAGAATGAAAGTCAGTAACCACTGTTTACATGATTATTGGTAATGGCAAAATAATGACAGAGCCAGCGAGCCAAAGTGAAGTGAAACATACAGGCTCTCCATTCATCTGGATGCTTAAAGGGGAAGGCCAGGCCGTTGTCGATTGCTGCGATCTTGATGCAGGAGTCTGGACTGTTTTCTGGCCACTCTGCTTCCTGCAGCGAGGTATAAAAAGAGGATCAGGGAAGACAGGTGAATAATTAATGACCGATGGCCGGGCTAGTTATTGATCGCTGTTCAAACGGGGTGATTAATTAGATAGATGAATGACAACATTTCTCATTTATCAATACATGGCACATAAATATTGATGACAGGCAGTCAGTGTTCTAGCTGCTGTAACCAGCGAGGTCACCAGGGCACCTGCAATATCAAAGTATATGTGTGTGTCCTGTTTATGAATGAGTAAGTGTGCATTTGTGTATATATTAGGGCTGACCCGAATCCTTCCAAGCTTCAAATAATGATACTTTGAGGGTTGTTTTTCTATGAAATAAGAAAGAGTAATTCAACGCTATTCCTTTTGAATCTGCACTAATTATTAGTCGTTCTCAGACAAGGACATTTAATCTTAGTGCCTTACAGCTCTCATCTAATGTTACCAGCACTGATACTGGGACAGTAGCATGTGGCCACGTGACAGGCTTACAAGTTACAGCCAGGATGGCAAGATGTCAAAGAAGTAAAGCGCCTGGAATAACACAATCAAATTTGCGAAGATGACCCCCAAAAAGTTAAGTGCCAGACATCACAAGTCTGCAAAAAGTTTGACAAATGTCCTAAAAACTTTAAGTAATAGCTTATGGCCAATTCAAGGTTTCTGTGTCCACTAGAGTCCACGTGATGTAAATTTTTTAAAATCAGATGTCTGTGTGCAGGACAACATTTGTGACCACGCCAACTGCAAATGTGCGCCTGGAAAACAAACAGTCCTAGTCCTGTTTTGAGGAGAGGCTGTACAAGGAGAATCCACATTTTACACACCTTTAAAATTAATCATTAAAACAGTTGTAACTGAAGTAGTTGCTGCTGGACTTTGGTGATGCTCTGATTTGTACATGCTTTCCATGAGCGTTGCCCAAATACGTTGGGAAGTTCAAAATTCTCCAGAAATTCTGTATTATGTCCGCCCACTCTGCTTGGGACTTAAAGCGACAAGCTTCAGCTGCTGTTAGTTTCATAGCGCTTGGCACGCCTCAGAAATAAACACTGACATGCTGGTACAGCCCAATCTATTACTAGCTGCTTGTCGAAGTGTCAAATATTCACATAATTCTCGCGGAAGCTTTGAAAGCCTCAAAAATGGTACTCGGGACAGCCCTAGTATGTCTGCATGTGTATATGAGATACAAAAAAGCAAAAACAATCACCGTACAGACACAAAACAACAAGAGTTGTGTCCTATGATGAACATATATCAATGCTCCCACACTTCAGCAGTGTGAAGCAGGGGGAAATTTGTTTTGTGAATAGCATGAGCACACCTTAAACACAGGTTCATTTAACCTCACCTTTTGTCCTTCTCCTTCTCCTCCTTCTCCTGGCTTCTCATACTTGATCAACCAGTTGTCATTCCCTCGATCTGATGAGGAAGACAAACAGAAAATAATAAGAACTAAATGCAGAGTAAAACAAAATGTTCCTTTACGTTTAATAAAGCCTTATCTTATCTGATCTTAAATCTAAGAAGAGGAACAAGAGCACAAACTACAGCCATGCATGAAGCAGCTATAAAGTGCAAACTTGTGACACTAAGAGTAACCGCAACAGTAAATTCACTTTAGTAAAATATGATGAATGTATTTTTTTTTAACCATTATCAAATCTATTGACCAAAAGAAGCAAAACTATCAACACTGTACTCAAAGGTAACAAAGATAGACTAATACGCCATAATGGTGTTTGTAATAGAATAATGAGTTCATTCTAAACAATGTTAAAATGTCAACACAGTCACACTCTCACCTGTGTTTCTAATAACGTAGTCCAACACTACCAGCCGTTCAAACTGTGACTGCAGCTGCTTCCTGATGTTCTCTGGCAGAGGTTCTGCCTCAAAGCGTCGCAGCCAGTAGTCGGCTTCACGGTAACCTTCCACAAACAGCTGAAATGAGCCTACCTGGAAACACACAGACACACAGCATGTCACACATAACATACATACATAAAAAAAACACATGGTACTGCAATATTAAGTGTTCTGAAAACAGTAGGGAGATTTTTTAATATAGTAATGATGTGGTGTGGGGCAATTGTGTAACTGAAATGTCAATAGTGCATGACAGTTGTAATATGAAACCAGCTTCCTTATACTACTTCCGGCAAACATTTTTCAACCACCTTTTCTCAATATCTAACACATACAAAGCTATAGACACACACAGAGAAGGCCATCTCATATGAGAAACATCGACTGTATAATACACTATTATACATGTTACTGAATAAAAGCTAGAACTGGTACAGGAGTGCAGTGTACTACGCAAGAGATAAATATATCCATTCAGTCTCTGAAAGGCCCCCTAAAAAAGAACATGTTTAAAGGAGAAATGGCATTTATGTTTCCTCTGACCTATTTATGTGAATAAACCTGTCTTTTCAGAAAACACGAAAACAGACACTGTGGAACGTTTCCCTTTACTATCCTCTACCAGGGTCTGCATCAGCAGCTATTCTGAGCCCTTCGCTCACCGTTACAACTCTTGTATTACATGTCGATGAGACGGCAGGCAGTGGATATGTGAGCATAGCTCAATTTTGATATTTAAAGAAACTATTGATTCATGCTGAAAACAAGAGGATTAGTATTTGTTGTGTTTGTAGAGCCCTTGTTTTACACAATTACACGAAGAAAACCAAAGCCAAATGAATAAACTACAGAGGAATGAAGAGGAGAATTGTTAACTGCCCATGCTCCTCATGAATAACTGATTGGACCTGCAACTAACGATTTTAACTGTTGATTATTTATTTGATCAGTTTTTTGGTCAATAAAATGTCAAATGTCTTTGTTTTGTCTACAACCCAAGACAGTTTACGGTCATGAAGGAATACAGAAACTGGATATATTCAAATTTAAGAAGCTGCAATGAGAGAATTTTGGCTTTCTTAACTGATTAATTGCTGCAGTGCTATAGCTGATAACTGACAACTGATGGTTGGTGACATTAGACCCTGAAGGAGTAACAACCCTTTCAGATACCGCAGTTAGAGAAGTGCTCACTGCTGGGTTCAGTGAACTGGTGTGGGGAATTGTAGAGGGCAGAGCAAAATAGGTGGCATTTTTTAAACTTCTAGTCTGACTACATCACTCAGTCAATAAAATATTGTGAAAATTATACCTCTTTACCTCATTATTTCAATGAAGACACTTTAGAGGGTCTGTAGCGCTATCGAGGGGAAACACATAAATCTAAGCTATGTTTACACATATTGCTAACCTACAACAAGCTACCTGTTAACATCATAAACTGTATATACTGAGGTATATACACCTGGCATGCTTACTTAGATTGGAACCTTTTATCCAAGATCAGGCTTACCTTCCATGGTCTCAATATAAACACAAACATGTGTCATATAATTCAAACACAAATCAACTATTCCTCTGTTTTGTCTGTGCCAGTCCAGATACCTTATTTCTATTGGCTTTGCATGTATTGGTCACAACGTGCAGTGGGCAAAGTTTACTTAATTTGAACTTTGACTGCTGAGTGAGCAGTGGCATCGTTGTGTTCTGTCTGAGGGACCAGAAACAGTGTGTTACCTTGGGTGGCAGGCCCACTCTGTGGAAGCGTCGTCCCACCTTTGGGACCTTCTCTAAGGCGTACTTCTTCCCTCTGGACTTTGCTCTGTCGATGGCATTGTAGTGAAACGTTTCACTGGCCAAATATACCACCTGATAAAAAAAAGACACTCAATTAACACTAGTTTATCTTATGAGAACCGCTGGGTAATGTCTCCTATAGCTACAAATAAAACAAAGACAACACAGACCTAATCACATTCAGATTTATTCAAGTGTTCACTAAATTCTGGGTTTGATTGCATGAATTCACAAATCAGTAAGATTTTAGGTAGAGTGTGATTACATCTTGTAAATTCAAAAGCTGTATACAGAAACAAAATGCACGTTCTGAGAGCCACACCTTGGTTTTCGGCACCACTCCAAGGCCCAGCTTAGTATCAACCAGAGAGGCAGCAGCCTCTGAGAGGTAACCCTGGTTAGGTAACAAGCAGCCTCGGCCGAAACAACACGGACAGCAGAGCTAATGAAAGAGACAAGGACATGCACAGTTTTGAGATGCAGATATTGACATCATTCTATATTTTGTTGTGCTAATACTTAGTGTATGCATAGACATATATATTCAAAGAAATAAGTCAAGCAAAACCTTTTAAAAAAACTGGTGTATGTGATTACATATCTGCTTATACTCTTTGTGTACCTTGTGAAAGTATTTGGTCCATTTTGGGTTCAGATGACCATAAGGTTCCTCTGACTTTGGTTTAAAAACACCAATGATTTTCTGCAGAGAGAAAAGAAAATGGCAAAAAAAAACATGTCAAACAATGCAATTTGGAAAAGCACATTTGGAAAAACTTCATCACACTGACCTAACACTACTTTTGAAGAACACTATTCGAGAGCCAAAGACATACAGGAAACAAATGCAAAGTGACAGAGATGCTGCTAACAAGCGAGAGATCGATATTGTTTCCCTGTAGTTGCTTGTTAATGTGATGCTAATCATCCATGCTGGCTGCCTGCTATCAATGAGAGCCTCGCTGACTGCATTATTCAGCGAGTTTCTACTGTACAGGATTCTTCCTGCTGTGTACTTTCCAACTCCTCACTTCCTCTTCACTCCTTTTAGCTGCTTGAATCAGCTCGAGAGTAAGGCTGACCCACCCAAAGAAGCAGAATTATTTACCAGGAATTCTGAGTTTAGCAGTGCAAATAAACACTAGAGGAATGAGTATGACCATTACAATTAAGGCGGTAATTTTTTCTGAGGAAAAACTTTTGAAAAGCTTTTAAACTATGCTATGATGTTTGCAACATCTAGGCATCCAAACCTGTGCACTATGAATGTTTTGTACATTTATAAAGTCTTTGCACAACATCAGTTTTTTTCTAATATCAGTATTTTCCCAATATCGCTACTTTCCACACTCAGTGGAATCTGTGCAACATCTGAATTTCTACATAAGGGAGAAACTTTACAATATTAATAGTATTTCTTGTTTACTTTTAATATTTTTAACTGATGTCCTCACATTTTTGCACTGTCCCCTTTGCTGCTGTAACATTGCAAATTTCCCCACTGTGGGATTAATTGAGACTTTTTTTAATGTCATTTTATCTCATCTAAGTCTCCTTCACTTCTCATATATCAGCATCATTCCTCTGTCTGCATCTCACCCCTTTTGGGTCTTTGACAAAGTAGCTCCCACTGGAACCCTGGGAAATCCTCTCTGGAAAGACACCACCCTCGATAGCTTGCTCCGCCCTTTGGATGATATCTGAAAACTCGGGATCTTCTGGGAAATGGTTGAAATCCCCACTGTTGGTACCTAGCAGGGGAACAAATTTAGATTATTTTTACAATGTAGGAAACCAGTGCGTGGTACAATTAAATATAAATTTCCTTTCTTAAAGAATGGAACATCATGCCACTTCCAGTTGAAGTACAATTTTGGTGACACTCAAATCACATACATACAAATACAAACTATAAAATCATGATAAACCCCCATTTAAAGGTCATTGTAGGCTGTCCTGCCATCTCATTTCATGTAATAATAACCTCTTGTTTTGTTCTGGGAGGCTGGTCGTGTTTCCATTATACACTGGCTGAAAGGTGGACTACAACAGGTTGCTATCAGCAGTCTATCACAGGACTAACACAACACAAAATCCACATTTGACAAAATCCACAGTGGATTTAAACCTTGTTGTTGTGAAGCAAATGTACAAAATGAGCAATTCTACCACTTGTCACAACAACACAGTATTTTCTATTTCCTAGCAGATCTACTAGAATTCTCTGGAAGGGGCTGCTCTCTGGTGAATGTGGGCTGCTAATTATTCCTTTGATGAATGCCCAATCACAGGACACAACGTCTAACTACCGTCTCTCCCTCGCATGGGGCTGAACAGTCAGCTGACAAAGAGGCTCCATATGGTCTATCAGTCACAGTAAAGTCACAGTGGGAAGCAGGGAGAGATGAAGGGACAGACACTAGCATGAAGGGTTGGGGAGTGGACACAGGGATGGAAAGACAGTTAACATGTAATTTGCCACAGCGAGATAAGGGGAAACAAAGATAGCTTTGAAGCTATTTCACTTGAAGGGGCAGAGAGAGGAGCAAATGAAAAAGAGGAGAATAGAATGTGAATATTACATTAGGAATTTGGATTAATTGTAGATTAGATACTTGTCAGTTTTATCCTAGTTATGTAGCCCATCTAGCCCTGACCAAATACATTTAAACAATTTAGTGATTTAACTGTTAAGAGCCAAATTCAGAATTTTACTTTACAGTGAGCCTCAGATAAACTTCCAGCTACAAAGATTTTCTTCTGATATTGGGTTAACTGTCTTCTATTTTTCGCCCATCTAAAACCCAAAAGCCTCAAAGCATTAGCACTGACATCTCTCTCTAAAAGCCACAAAGTTTGTGCAGGAGGTGCACCTAACTGGAGCAGCCATAATGGTGTTTTTTAAGCCAGGCTCCCCTTGTGTTTTGTGCTCCATTTGGTACTTGCTGAGCCTAAGTCATGCTGAAAAATTATTTAAACAGTGGCACGAAAGTAGAACAACTTCTATCCGTAGGTTCACCATGTTCAAACACAATCCTTTAAGGCTAGACTGACTGTCCTCCACATGAACCCAACTTCCATTAAAAAGATCTCCTCTGGTGAAAATCAAGTTTTTTTTTAAAATCTTGTCAACATGTCCATATGGTGGTTTTCACAGGCTGGAAGACACTTCATGAGCAAAACAAGCAGTCAAAGCCATGGTGGTGCATTTTTACCTTGAAACTGTAGTCTACCAATGACAGTCTCAAAAACACAAAGCACAAAAACACAGTCCTGTCAACTTGCAGGGTTTCTGTATCTCTGCTCATCTTCAGAACCAGCTCTCATGTCAAACATGCATTGCTGAATAACTACAATATTACAACTTGCCGCTGAGTAATGAAGACTAGTTTTACAGTGTTTGAGCAGAGCCATTTTAAGGCAGGAAGGGATTATTTTCATGGTGAAAAAAAAACTTCTGAATATGTAACTCTGATATACAAAGACGTTTTTGAGGGGTTAAATCAACAACAGCAGTGGGTTTTTCACTGTTTTTACTGATCAAGGGATTCCAGACTCATTGATGACTGCTAAATGTTTGGCCATGAAGGTAACTTTGTGGTCTCCAATGAAGTTGAGTGTAAAACTGACATCAAAACAGCTACATCATGACTTAAGTATGGAAATAATATGGTGTCAACACAGACCTAGAGATAGATTACAAAGTTCTGCAGGTGGTCTCTAATTTTCAGCAACATTTCTATGTGTGTAAGGGTGGTGACACATCATTTTATCTTTATTACTTAATTTCCAACAACAGATTCAGTATGTTTAACCAGCTGTCTAGCATGATAAAGGACATATGCTTCCATTGCATTGCACTGCTGATGAAAGTCTTTAGTAATATCATTGTGGAGTAAAAGAAGCAGCAGTGCCCCTTTTCTGTCTCCCTCTTTACATTAGATCTTAACTTAGAGTGAAAGTAAATACACATGCTGTGCTTCCTCGTCCTCAAATTCCCTCTTCGTTATCATCATCACACACTAGACTGGACGACAGAGTGTTTGTATGTCTGCTGGCACAGTGGCCTTATGCATATTTAATATCCGTCTCTCAGACGTGCTGGTCAGTTAATGGGACCCGCAGAGCTCTTTCACAGCAGGAGTGTTGCTCACTCAGAACCCTGGAGACCAGCAGACCTGCAGTGCTCACAGTGTGTGACATGTCACAACACTGCACTCTGAAAAGGGCTGAGACGGACACACAAAATGCATATTTAGGTCACTGCAACCTTTAAGAATTGTTATGACTTGATGTAAAACAGCTAAAAAATCATGCTTAGTTAGCTATGTGATAAAAATGTACATAAACCTAATTAAATATTTCAGCTGAGGTTCATTTTATATTGTTATATCAGACAAATAAACCCTACTTGCTGCTGTTGGTCACTATGAAGTGTAGTGAAGGAACGAGTGAAAGCTGAATCTACCTTGTGTACATGCAGATTTTACCACTGACTTGTAAAAACACACCCAACGTTCAGTTCATATTCTGCGAGACAGGCATTGTAGAGTTTAACTGCCATAATTTGCAAGGGAAATTGGCATGACATTTTTTAATCAGACATAGTGACAATTCACCAGCCCTGTGGATTCCATGACTACGAATTTGTGAAGCAATTTGTAATTTTAGACCTGAACACCATTGTTCTAAAAGGCCATGAGAAATGGGACGCTAACACCTGCGATTTCAGGCTCAGCGCCTCTACCTGTGGCCTAGATTTCTGGCCTCGATAGAACAGGGGACGAATAATAGAACTCTGCAGGGAGAAAGAGACTAACAGTCGAGAACACAGAAGGAATGAATATAAAAAGAAAACAATTGCATGGGGGGGGAAACAAGAAAAAGGTGGGCAGTATGAGGGGGAGTGTTGTTAAATCCATTTAGCAGTTAAGTCAGAATGTGCCGCTTCCATGGCGACCAGATCACCTTTCTTCTGTTTTCTCCTAAATCTGTCTTTTCTTTTTATAGTCCTGAAGAAATGTAGTGCTATGAATATGCAAGAGTGACAATACAAGCCATAATCAGGCAAAAAATACATTTTTGTAGTTGAGTCTGTACAGAGCAAGACATCTGCATGCGACCCCCTAAATGTGTACTTGCAGTATTAAGGGAAGCTTAAAAAAAATACAAGTACCAAAGTATGAATGCATGCAGTGAAGACATTTTACTTTTAATCACACTGTTAACTGCATGTGTGGCTGCAAAGATCAAGCCAGGTCAAAACAAACACAAACAGCTTCCATCCCCATGAAAAAACAACCCAAATACCTTTAATATACCATGGAAGAATGGACAGTTTGTATTACAATCACAGTATTGTCTGATTACTCAGAAACAATGTGTTTTTCTGCTGTATTGAGGCAACAAGTCAGTGCTTTTAATCCTATCTATATCCAACAGTTTGGTTCCTAAAGTCAGGCCCAGGATCTTGCAGGGGCCCCTGAGGGGGACCCATTGGCCAGACACAGTGATATTGACACTCCTACAAGATCTTGCATAACATCACATTGATTTGACCACGTTGCATTCACTGATATCGCTGCATGTAATAGTAATCAGCCTGTGTGGCCGATATTGGCCCTGAACCATATGCGTCAAAAATAACCATATGGCACGGATCAAAAAAGAAAGGAGACACTGAGTGAGAGTGCCCTGACCTAGCTGCCAATTTATCCGAGGGAACTTGCTATAATGAGATTTGGAATAGCCTTGATCCAAAATAATTACCTGGGGAGGCCAAGGTGTCTTTATCCGACGACGAGCTGTGTCTGTTCCGCCTGCTCCGCTTCTCTCGTACTCCCCTCGGCGACGACGAGCTTCCTGCTAAGCACGGCAACAACAGCGCCTCTTCGCCGGAGCCGTCCGTCTCCAGCTCGGTCAAGACGCTTTCACAAGAGTCCGAAATGCGAACGGCGAGTCCGGGGTTCGCCGACAGCCCCAAACCTATCCGGCTCCTGTCAAATAACACCGTGGGAGGCTCTGCTGAGAGAAAGTTAGACTCCAGCACCGGCACCGCTGTTGCTCCGGTGTCCTCGCTGGTCTCCGTCTCTGTCGGGTCGCATTCTGACATCATTGTCGCTCAGTTTTTAATACACACAGTTAAATGTACATTGAATTACAATGACTCCACCTCAAGCTGTCAGCCTTTCATCTTACAGACACTATCCTCTCTCCCGGAGTACATAAAGTCAAAATAAATTACTGGAAAGCAGCTGCTTTCGCTCACCGATGTGTCCACATAATCCGTACAGTCTGCGTCCTTCTGCTTCCTATGTAGCTGTCTGCGCATGCGCATGCGCTGCACAAAACAACGCCGCTGGCCCAAGTTGCCTTCAGGTGCTGCTCGGAAAGTCCAACCTCCCAGAATTTTGTCAATTTCTCAATCAAATTCTCTCCTGTAAAGAAGTAGACCATCTAAAAAAGATTAGAACATTGTGAAAACGTTATTTTCTTTGGTCATTTAATCAAAAAGGGTAAATTTTCAGATATTCTATATTATTACACGTAAAGAGAAATATTTCAAGTCTTTTAAATTTAATAATTCTGGCTTATAGCTCACGAATATCCAGTATCTCAAATTATTAGAACAATCAATCAAAAAAAAGGATTTACAAAACAAATATGTCCAACTATTGAAAAGTAAGTTTATTTATACACTCAATACTTGGTTGGGGCTCCTACAAATTACTGCATCAATGCCCTGTGGTATGGAGGCGATCAGCCTGTGGCACTGCTCAGGTGTTATTGAAGCCGTCTGTATTTTTGGGTGTTTCTCATCTTCCTCTTGACAATACTCCATATGGGGTTCAATAGGGTTCAGGTCAGCTGAGTTGGCCAATAAAGTACAGTGATATCATGGTCAGCAAACCATCTGATATAGTTTTGACTTTGTGGGCAGGTGCTCAGTCCTGGTGGATAGGGAAATTGGCATCTCCATAAAGCTTTTCAGCAGATGTTAGCATGAGGTGCTCCTCATGCTAACATCTGCTGGTGCACATTGACTTTGGACTTGATAAAACACAGTGGACCAACACCAGCAGATGACATGGCACCAAAAAATTATCACTGGACTTCACACACCTTAGATTCTGTGCCTCTCCACTCTTGCTCCAGACTCTAGGACCTTGATTTCTAAATGAAATGCAACATTTACTTACATCTGAACAGAGGACTTTGGGCAACTGAGCAGTTCTTTTTCTCCTCAGGTAAGATGCTTCTGACGTTGTCTCTGGTCCAGGAGTGTCTTGGTATTAGGAATGCAACAGTTGTGGCTCCTTTCCTGAAGACGTCTGTGCTTGGTGGCTCTTGATGCACCGACACCAGCCTTAGTCCACTCCTTGTGAAGCTCTCTCAAGTTCTTGAATCAATTTTTTTCTTGACAATCCTTTCAAGGCTTTGCTCAATCCTTGTTGCTTGTGCATCTTTCCCTACCACATTTTCCCCTTCCAGTCAGCTGTGATGTTCTGTATGTTCTGACACCTTTCTATCAGCGGCGTTAAGATTTTCAGCAGTTTGTGCTGCAGTAGCTCTTCTACAGGTCAGCCTTCACTCCTCCACATGCATCACTGAGTCACAGGCGTCCATGACCCTGTTTCTGGTTCACTGGTTGTCCTTTCTTTCACCAGTTTTGGTAACCACTGTACTCTGGGAACACATTACAACACTTGCTGTTTTGAAGATGCTTTGACCTAGTCTTCAAGCCATCACAGTTTGTCAGAGTTTCTCAGATCCTCTTGCTGGCCTTTTTTTTAAGGTAGGAGTTTTAATGTGTAACAGAGAACCAAACATACATTCAAACCAAATATACTGTTTGTGGTATCTTCGCGTGTGTATGTGTGCCATATGTATATGTGTATGTATATATTGTGCAGCTAAATTTGCTTCCTCACCTTTCATGCAGTGACTCTTTCTTCCGTTAGTAGCCTTGACTTCTTGTGTCGTCCTTTCTCTATGGCTAGACTGTGGTCACTGAGTCCGTATTTTGTCTTTGCTTTAACAGTAAAAAGACATTCTTCTTCTACTTCTCTTTGTGTCTGTGTGCTATGGCATATCTAGTTTAAACTCATGAAATCATTTGGAAAAACAGGGTATGTGCATATGAATAAGCTACATTAACATTTAAAAAAAGGTTCCCCAAATGTTACCACAAATTAAATACATATCAAAACAGTGGACAAATGGCAGCCTTTTTCATGACTCAATGCAGGTGAAACTTAATTAAGAAGAAACACCATGATACATAAACAGATACGCCTCAATCACTGTTGAAAATCAAAATTAGACAGACACTGCAAACAACTCTGCTGATGCCTTCACTGTCCATTCATGCATATCACTGCTTACCTCCGTGAGAAATGTGGCAATTACCTTTATGACCACTAGATGTCGACAGTAATGCACAAATAAAAACAGTTGCAAAGTGTTGAATCCCATACAAAAAATAGGCTACTTTCTTTATTGTTTTTGTTTTTTTGCTTTTTGTTTTTCACCTTTGCTATATAATATTGACCTACATTATCAAGTTGTCAGTTCTTCATCAAGCATCATTGTTTTCAGTGTTCGGTCATCATAACTCCTGCCTCGTTCTGTCTCTGAAGTTAAGACTGGGTCCATAAAGGGGCTTTTCCTGCTGCTAACACATAGTAAGATAATGGTATTTTTTATTTAGCTCCATTCTCTGGTTCGGACTGAAGGTGGATTAATGCAAATTGAATAACCTCTGCATTAACTTAGCCAGGCTTAATATGGTAATTCTTCATTCCTGTGCTTCACATTTCATCTCTCTCTTTTTCTCTCTCTCTTCCTGCTGCCCCTATAAATTCATGCTGCCTTCTCTTTTCTTTCATTTCTGTCAGTGCCCTTCAATCACCCAGTGGCCTCCACATCACTGCTCTCTCCCACATCCCTCAGTCCCTCTGCACCTATAACTCGGCCCTTCCACCACCACCACCACCACCACTCCGTCTCTCTAATAAGGGAATTGTAGCTGAAACACATGCAAATGAGCAGTCAGCCAGCTGGTATCACAGCAGTCATGTGATCTATCAAGGTAGGAGGTTAGGGGGTGAAGGAGACATGGAGAGAGGAGAGGGGTGTGGGTACTCAGGATGGAAGAGGGAGGGATCCATGGAGATGAGAGGGGGAGATGGACAGGTTCAAAGACTGGAGACACACAGGCATCTCTCTGCGAGCTCTTCGCTAGATGTAAGAATAATCCCATCAGCCCCTTCTCCCTTTGTCCATCTGCTCTCAGTACCGTTTCAGCCTTGCTCACCTTTTATTTTAGTATCTATCTCTACCTTCAAGGACGCGTATACCTGAAATGTCACTCGTGTGACACATGACAGGAAAAGCACATCAGCACATCTCTGTCTGTCTTTATGTGTGTGTGTGTGTGTGTGTGTGTGTGTGAGAGAGAGAGAAAAAGTGTGTGTGTGTG
>OMNN01000896.1:17187-44642 GCA_900302755.1 Chromis chromis | reverse complement strand
AAAACCAACCATAAAGTGATCCAAACAAATACAACTTGTGTGTGCAAACTCTAAGAAGTTTTATTTTTGGGTGCAATGCAGCTACAAACAAACCATATCAGTAAGCTGCAATGTTCCACTGAGGGACATGATCCGTCATCACCATTAACACACACTGTGGTGCATTTGGAGGTGGGCCATCACTACTCACCAAATGTATTTTAATTCACAGCTGAAAGCAGTCCCCATCAAATGCACCATGTACGTCAATTTGAGTAACGCTTGCTAGAAATTCCAGAGTCCAGCTGTTTAAAATTGAAAACGGATCTGTAGCACACTTTTAACCCTCTGAACCCCAAACGCTTCCTTCCTCATGTCATATTTTTATCCACTGTGTGCTCATTTTTACTGCAATGTATAGTCCTGAACCTCAGTAGAAACAGAACAGCCATGGCGACAAGTAGAGAACTCAAAAATAGCTTTTGCGCAGTACAACAGAGTTACAATTCCTGCAATAATTCTGCTCCTTTACAAAAATTTAAATAAACTAAGGATGTATGTTCAACATTTGCCCACATGTGTAACTAATACTGGAAAAATAGTGACTCTACATACTATAAATATTTTGCAACTTGCATTTTCATTTTGTCTCCATACTTGTCTCCTATCTGCTCTGTGTGAACACTGCCTGCAGTTCAGCCAAAAGTCCCTGACTTTCTGCCACGTGACTGATGGTGGTGACTAAGTCATTCATGGCTTCCCAGTTACATGGAGGTGCACAGAGTCTGGTTAGAATAAACAGTTAATTTTAGGCAAATATTTAAATAAGACATGTAGAGAAATTGATATCGATGAAATATATTATTATTTTAGAGTAGTTCAAGGAATATCAGAGAGATGAAAACTGAACAATTCTCTCTGATAAATGACAACTTCTTTAAAAGTTAACATGCCTTTCAAGCCCAACAGATTTTGGGGTTTAAAGGATTAACATTTACATCTTCAAAAGGAAGTTGGCGCTAAGAGCTGCATGAAGCAAATTAAATCCATAATTAGTGGTGGCGATATTTCACTCTGGACCACACTGTTGTAGCGCTGGGCAAACAGTCACCAACCATGTCGCCTTTGCTCAGGCTAAACCTCTAGTGTGCTCAATAAGGTTTTCATAATTAACACAAACCAGACAAGTGACACACTCCAGTATGTGTGGATCTATTTGCCTATAATTCTGAAATTAAACTGCTCATACCATGGAAATAAAACTGGGCCGTTATTACATCTGATCATATCTGGGAATAATTAATACCACGGCGGCAGCATTAAATTAAACTACATTTTGGTTTCAGTTAAAAGGAGCCAACCATCAGAATGAACGATCAGTTTGTTTAAAAATGATCGCAGTCTGTCAACAATGAACATGCCAAAGAAGCACATCAGGGCCTGCATCTGGAACATCCCTCAAAGACAATGGCAACGTGATGTAATTCTGAATTAATCACATTTTCAATCTTTCCTAATTGTATTAACAGTAATGAGCTGCCTGCAGGATTCGTTAAAAGATGTGTTATCTCAAACAAGGCATGGTGGCTCATTTAAATTAGTTTAAACAAATGGATGGAAGCGCAGCCATTAGCGCAATATGCTGGCAAAGAAAAGTCATTTGGGACATGAATGGAAATGGTTTACCAGTCAGCGGGACATCATGTGCTGAAAGAAACAGACGTTTCACCGACAGATGGTTTGGGCTGGCTTGGTTGGTTGGTAGCTGCTTATTAAAAATCTTTTCCAAATGAAAGTTTCAGAAGCAATGCCATTCTGTAGTTTGGCGATAATTAAGTATCAAGTGGGTAAACTAGGATCTGCACTCAGTGACTAGATTAGACTTTCATAAAAGTATGCATTAGTGTGTCTCCTTGAAAATCTAATCTTGCGTTACTTGTAACAGTCTGGCAAAGTGAATATATCCAAAAGATTTAGGTCTGCCTCGAAAAGTTTACTGCACTAAACTGGAACTTTCCCCCACTGCTTTGTTCTTTCTCTTGCCAACTGTAGTCTTAAAGCATTAGTTACCGTTTGACTATGAAGCGGATTCCATGGCGTTCGTCCAGGATGCGTTTGAGCTTAGGAACTCCATATGTGCACGGCCTCTTGAAGGGGATCTGGTCAGGGATGCCAATGATCTCCACGGCCCCTGGATCGCAGGCTATTTTGCGGTAGGGGACAGGCACCATGTGATCTAGACCCAGCGCCTCAGCTGGGGGCAAAAAAACAGTTGAAAATAATAGGTTTTACATTGACACATGATACAGAGAATGAAAAACATTGTTTAGATTTTCAGTTAAGCTCTATGTAATGTTGTTTCTGTTATTCAAATGGATACATCTGATACACTACAAACATTCATTTGCATAAGGAAAAGCTGCCTCCAGTGGGACACACAGCCCTGTGGAAGATTTACAGAAGTTAAGATAATTCTGGCTAAATGAGAAATAAACTTTAAAGGAATGATAATTGGTGCTCTGGGCTGGGATAAAGAACACATCCCATGAGTCATAATGTGGAAGCTGTATGAGTGCACCGCAGGTGGTTTGCTTGCAAGCATTCTTTGAGTGCCTTCAAATAAGCAGCAAAACAAGGCAAATATTTGAGAAAGTGGACGAATAATCAGCTGGATGTTTCCTCTAGTCGAGCTGCTCTTTTGCTCTTTTTTTGTAGGAATTAACAGTTTGCCGTCGTTCAAAATGCATTTCTATGTATCGCTGAGGAAAAAGATGACCCCAATCTATCAACATCCATAGACACGCACAGAATCATCACTGTGCATGAACAAATGTTGGAGGAGGCAGAGGTACCTTTTTTAATTTCACCCTGTATGTGATAATGATGCCAAATCAAACCCCAAAGACGACGAGGCTTTTCTCACCATATCTGCTGTTGAACAAGATCTGAACGCATTCTCTCAACGTGTTGATGTCTTCAGTTTCCCGAATGAATGAGTCCCATTTTTCTGCAAGAAAAGAAAGTCACCTGTCAATGCTTCACGCGTGATGAAACAGAGACTCGCTCCTTTTATTAAAGTTTACAGGAGCTTTAGCGTTCAAATGCCTTTTATTTCATTGCAGTGCTTAAGGTCTGAAATTAATCTTCTTCATCTACTCAATGTCAACTCGGTAAATCAGTGAAATCGTCTTAAAGGATTGCTCTTGACATCTTAGTAGCTTAGCACTTAATGGTTAAGGGTTAGTGCAGTTCAGCCTTGGTTGAGTAAACAATGCCTGGCTAATGTACATATGAGCCTGCAAATCCAAGCAAGAACACAAGGGAAGATGCAAAACAGAGCATAGAAAATCCTCCTCTAGGATAGCAGATTCTCATTTCTGTTGTTTGACTGAAGCATGAACCTTTTATAACATATTATAGCCTGGCTGAGACTGGAGTTTGAGGCTAATAATGATGGATGTTTATAAATGTTTATAAATTACAAATTGTAATCAAGATATTCACAAATCTACCAGTTGAGCTGTAAGTTTGAAAAATAAACTTGTCATTGATTACTGGTGGATAAACTATGCTAGCATCACAGCTTCCTGATCACCTCAAACATATCTTCTGCATTTCTGTACTGCAGTTTCGTGTTAGCTAACATTGCAGTACTGGATATTGTGCTGCTCTACAATCTACACTCATTAATGTTCTTGCTGAGAGTGAGTTAAAAAGATTGATACGACTCTCTCATGTCTAGAAATATGAAGCCGGCAGATTCAGTAGATTGTTGAACATGAAGACTGGAAAAATGAGAAAACAGCTAGTCCAAAGCTAACAAAATCCTCCTACCAGCACCTCTACAGCTCACTAATTAACACATCGGTTTAATCTGTACAAAAACCAAAGTGTGAAAACATCAGGTCACAACTTTACACGTGTTATCCAGGAAATTACAACACCCAGCCGAGAAATCCTGTTGCACACACCAGTTCATAAACCCACAACTTGTAGTTTTACACTCTTTTTGTATGGTTTCAAAACACGTGTACTAATTATTGAGCTTCAGTGGTGCAGGCAGCCCGGTTTTGTTACCACTGGACAGAGTCGGACCAGCTGTTTTCCTCTGTGTTCTGTCGTCATGCTAAGCTAAGCTAACCGGGTGCTGGTCATAGTTTCATATAAACAACACAAACAAGAGAGCAGAATGAAGCCAGTGTGGCAAGACAAAATAGCTCAAGTGTAACTAACTATCAACTACTGTTATGCTGCAGCTGAAAAAACACATCCTCAGTGAAGGTGTGATCCAGGCAGTGAAGTGCAGTGACAGCCTTTTATGTAAATTTGAAGCCTCTTGAGAAGAAATCTGAGGAAAAAAATCTTTGATGTTGGCTTGAAATGTGACGGGAGATGTAAGAGATTACAAAACTCTGTTACTCAATATATCTGGCACACACATTAGCACAATAACTCAAATGATTCCAAATATACTGCATCATTTTAGCGTGTCACAAAGGATGTCAGGGGTTTACTTGCTTAGTCTGTCTAACTTTAATTATCTTTGTCACTGAAAAGACAGTCAGCTGCATGTATCTCATTAGTAATATGATCAAGCTTACCTGATTTTTCATGCACGATGGAGAAGAGTAATCTCTTAGAGATGTGGATGCCAGGAGGGCTCTGACCCTGCTCACCAGGTAGTCGCGTTGTCTCATCTAGAAAAGTAAGACACATTAAACATATTCAATTCAGTCCCTGCAATTAACATTTTAACACCCATCGTCTTAACTAGCTTAATTAATTAACAGCAAAGGTGCACATTTACCGGAAGACTCAAATCTCCTGGGTCTTGTTTGCAGTGTTCTTCTACATTTTAGACTTGTGATTTCAAACATAAGTAAGCGAGTCAAATGATTCCTTTACAGATATAACAAGTAAAAGTGCTGCTTGAATGAAATAATGAATGGTACAATAAACTAACTTCAAAGCACACTCTAAATTCAGCACTTTGAGGCACACTGGAGGCGTCGGTTGAAGCACTTAGCCTGAAATGTATTTTCTTTCATACAGAGCTTTTACTTTTCATTATTAGGAGTGTTGTGTCAATCTTGAATTTTACTTCTATTCACAGAAACAAGCTTTTCAAATTCACACAATACTGGCTGAACAAAGTCAACATTCTACCTGCTGTATTTACTGGTAATGTAGTGACTGATTCAATGGGCCCTTCAAAACACATGTTTCTGACTTACCACTGCTAGCACAGTCCTTGAAAGTGCTGCTCTTGTCTGTTCCTGCTGTCCAGTTGGCCAGTCTGTCCTTTCCCAGGTTGAGAAGGGACATGGGTTTGAAATCCAGCTTGCCGTCTGGGTGGGGTTTGGAGGACATGGGCATGCCGTACAGGAAGTTTGACAGAACGGAGTTGCTGGAAGTGGCGGGACTTGATGACGTGACTACCTGGGCAGTGGCCTTCCCCGGGCCGTGGCTGCTCTGTGTCATGATGGTGGTGGAAGAGTTGTGATTGACATCGGTGCTGGGCTTGGCTTCTCGAGACAAATCTTCTGCTTGCCTGAGCACAGACATAAAATCAGAATCAAAAACATCAATCAAGAACCTACATCAGTTGTCTGTAAAGTATCACTTGCCAAATGGCTCTTGGGTTATATTAACTTCAGCGGCAAGAACAGCAGCTCTTTTTAGGTTACGACATCCCCTTTGATGACTTCTTAGAAAAAGTAACGGGTTCTCAAAAATGGCATATCAGCTGTTTCTGTGCTTTTCCAAGAAAACAGGCTGTAAACAGACCAAACACAAATTAATTGCAGCACAGTTACCCAACGCTGAACGCATTTTCAGGCTGATCATATTCAACTTCATTATACATTGGTAGCTACAGGAAATCCCTGATTTGTTGTGGCAAAAGGCATGTGACAGTTAATAAAAAATTAAATTAAACAGACAACTAAATGGTTGTAGTTTTTACAGCCGATGATCTAATTCAGATTTAACGAGACCTTGTGTAAGTAAAAAAAAACAAAAAGCCATTCTTTTGACACAATCTGGTGATCCTGACCAGCTTTGCAACACTCCTACAAACTGCTGGTTTACTTGGCAACTGTCAAAAGATTTGAAGGATTTCTGCCATTTGAGCTCTTTTATAAGTGTTTGGGATCTGACAAGCATTCAAATTCATTTATCTTCATGGATCTCAAACTGAATTTCTTGTCATCATTTTTATTAATAACAAAGCCCCTTGCATTTTATATTACAGGGGTGGTTTTGTTTTGAATGTCTATAACTGACTGTTTAGAATTGATACTATACATAGAAAATGCAGTCATGGAGACAGGTACACAGAGGCAGCCTGGGAATATGGCACACATCACTTCTTTTATGCTAACTACCACCAATGGCTTCGAAATTTGGCCAAGACTCATCAAATTTGATTCAGTCTCAATGATGCTTGCCTGACTTATTATTTTCTATCACTACATAATATCAGAAGGCTTTTATGCAACTGCTGTTGGCAAAACACATGTGACAGCTCCTCATCCAGCCACTGTAATCGACACTGTTAAATATAACCAGTTATTTTTTGAGGCAAACATGTCCTGGGGAGACAGCGGGTCTGCTACCAATAACTAACTACAGAGGATATCAAGGAAACTAAAGGCAACTATGTGCTTCCAGCCAGACATAAGTATGCATCTCTGCAAAGCATTAGAGGCTAAACTGCAATGCCAGTCTTTGCTTCCATATTGGAGGTATTAGATGTGAATATATACGCGATCCAGAAGCTATCTAAAAAAGCAGGTTATGACACACGTTGGTGTTGCACTTCACCATCTCACCTTTTTACTGTGAACTGGATGCGGTGGCTCTGCTCAAGGATCTTCATCAGTGTCTTAGTGTCGTACTCGGAGGGCTTCTTCAGGGTGACTCCTTCAGGCAAACCGTGGGCCACAACACAGCCGGGGTCCTTCTGGATCCACTCATAAGGCACAGGGACCAGGCTGCTCTTTCCCACAGCCTCACCTGCATGTCACATGATACAGTGTGAGAACTTTGCTACACAGCATTAGATAAAATCCTCAAGTGGCTGCCTAAGAGTGAAAATTATACTGTGTCTACAATTATCTTGAAGAATGGGATAATAGATGCTTCAGTGGAAAGCTGGTTGAGTTTGCTGACTTCTTACTGTAAAGTACAGTGAAGACTTCCTCCACCATCTTCCTCAGAACAAAGATGTTGGATTGGGCGTCTGATGGAGCTCTCGGTTTGCCGTGCTCACCATCCTTACTCAGTTTGCTGAGATCGCCTTCCTGGTCTTTGGTATGGGCATTTGCTGTGGTCAGGTTTTGCAGGCATGGCACCCCTGAAGCCAAATGACAAGATTGACATTTCGGTAAATAACAAGGTGAACCTTTCAGATGCTTGTCGGTCCAAATGACCAACAGTATAATTGTGGAGAAAGCAAAGTTTCTTTACTACTTTTTTACCCCAACAGAGTCAGTGCCTTGTCATCGAAGTTGAAAACAACAACAAAAAACTGATGATTGAGAGGCTTGTTCCTAAAAGTAATGAATATGCCACCTTTTGAAAAATAGTGCCATATAATATAAATGAGTTGTTTTTCCCCACAGTGTGTCCAGATAAACCTCCAACAAATGGCCATTAAGACGGCAACATTAAGCCATTCAGTTCAAGTGGGCCTCATTTGTTGTAGCTGAAGGACATGTAACTGAAACCATAAACAAAGGTTTATTTCTTTGCTTTTCTTTACTGACAAAGCAAAATTGTGGTAATGTTCCTGGTATCAAGTTCAAAAAATTAATTCCACCTTGTAGAGAAAGAATAATCAAATTAAACTGCATGAAGTGATGCCACAGCACCTCAAACTGGTGCTACTGGTAAGCCTGAGAACAGTATTTGCTGTACCACTCAACGGGTCAACGGGTGGAGCTGAATGTCCCAACACTGATGTCTGACACATGGCTCAGCTTACAACCTTGCATGTTAGTTTGTTTATTGGAAATGAGGGCAGAATGAAAGGGCTCCCAATTTGGGTAAGAGCAGTGTTTTCAGTATCTTACCTCCTGTCAGAGCTTACTGCAGACAAACGACACATCACTATCATATTCTGAATGTGTAAGAACTGAGATGGAGTCTAAAATGCTTGACATGCTTCATAAGTTTGTTTATTCCTGTTCAGGAATGACTGATTTTAACCTCAAACGGCAACATTAATTTAAAATTTTCTTCTTTTAAACAAGTCTCAGGCACGCTGCTGTTCAACAAGTACCAAATGTGGTGAGAGGCACTGACTGCAGTTTTGCAAACACATTGCATCAAATGGTTTTTCTACATGACATGTGACAAGACAGTTTGTTGATATATCATTTTATCTGATTAAAGGCTAAATGTGACGACTGCACCTGCTTTGTTGATTTGACTACTTCATGTTAAAGTCATTTTCTGCTGAGCAAAACTGCAAACTGCTGCAGTAATTTAAGCTTTTCGATGAATCTGCATTCGTGCAATCACAAAACTAAAGTGACTCAGGTGCATTTTATAGAACTGCCTCAGAGCTGTAGCTGAAATGAGAGTGATCAATGCTCAATGAAGGATGAATAATAGAAAACTAAATTCAGAGAAGAGCTTACGGCAAAACTTGTAGAAGTCTGTCTGGATTTCCCTCCTGGAGTTGAGGAACACTCTGCCCTTTTCTGTGCCGACAGCAATCACGCTGTCCTCGTGAACAGTGACGCACGCCACCTCGGCATTGAGTTTAGACATCGCCATGCACTGCAAAACAAGGATACAGCAATCATTTACCCAGAAATCATTACCAGAAACTCTGAGGACGACAGCTGCAAATCAGAAGTTCATTAGCTAAGCTTACATTACAGGGTGAACTGCATCCTTATTCTCTTGGCATGAAACAAGATATTTAATTCCACCCAGTGTTCAATGAATATCCACACAAACAAGAAAGACTTACAACACTAATCTATTTTTCTAATTTTCTCTAATTTGCTCGGAGCAGTTAATCATTTTGGCACAACAGATTAAGATTAGCATGTGCTGCTGGATCTTGAACGTACCACTGAGTCGAGGGCAGACACCAGGCTGGTGAGGATCTCCTGTCTGGCTGACACCAGCGGGACCTGTGGCTCGCCACGGGAGTTAGTCCTGATGCCATCACATGCCAGCTTCCTCATCTGAGCCATGCCTCTGCGGGAATCAGATGAACACAGTTCAGGCAGGCAGTCACAGTGAGACATAGACAAACCCTGTATGTGTTTGAGGATGCATTCATGTACACATGCAGCAGTGACCTGCATTCAAAGCAGGTTCAGCATGTGGTTTGACTTTAAGCAAATATAAGCTTGCATTCAGAGCTTTATCGAGCTGGTACTGGAGGCTGGGGGTGGAATTAAGTAAGAAAGGGCAGAGGCTTTCTTCTCTTCTTCTTGGATGCTTATATCATGCACTGACAAGGCAGAGTGTACAACCACACAGAAAACAACATGATGCTATGATGCTATGATGCTGACATTGCTTGAGTTTAAAGGTCCCATACGGTGAAAATCTAGTTTCATTGTGCTTTGTATGTTTTAAAAACCTGGAGGTGTAAAACAAATGCTGTGAGAATATGACAACGCTTACTGCCTTTCCTAAAGCCTCCCAGCTTTACACACCAGTCAGAATTTTGTTCATTTTTAAAATAGGAACTGAAGGACCAATAATTGTCTAGTAAAAAAAAATTGCATAATCCTGCCCCCTCACTGCCTGCTGCTTCCAAGGTGAGCCATTCAGAATGAGAAGCTGCCTCACAGTCCACCAGGTTGATTTACCTTCTAGAGCTGTTTCTGTTAACTCTAAAATGCATCAGCCACAAGCAAAACACATTCATTATGTTCTGCTGTTGGCTGCAAGAGTGAACACAAGAGTCTGCATGCGCTACCAGCATGTGAGGAACCAAAGACCAAGTAGATTACTTTCATCTTTGATGGCAATGTCACTACAACAATAGGAACATCCTTATTGTTATAGCATATTGTGCAGCTAATGTTGTTAATTAGCTTTGATGTCAGATCTCTGTGGAACACGTAATGCTGATGGACATTCAGAGATGGTGGCCATTAAGAGCCATTTGAAACCTATGAACAAGGACTATGTGTGGGTTACTGTGAGCCTAAACTCAGCCAGCATCAGCCCTTTATATCTGTTTGCTTCTCTCTAGCTCTTTGTACTCACATATACTGAATTTCAATACAGCCAAATTTGCAACACAGCTAAGTTGCCCATTCAAAACAGGGATAAAGCCAGGTGCTGTAAGTCATTGTGAAATGAACAATCTTTGCAGTACTTTGAGCTGAAAAACTAGAAGACACATTCTGAAGACATGTGACACTTTCATTTGTTGAAAATAGGTGCCTTTAATACAGCATGGTAACGTTAACTTGAAACACAAAGCAGAGCAGAGTCTAGCCAGAGACTATTACAGCTGAAGTTCAGAAGCAGAACCACCCCTCAAACACTCCTCTTCCTGTCATATGCCTCATAAATGTCTTCCTGCCCTACAGGGCCATTTGTTTTCATTTTCCGTGCCTCACCCACCCTCCATCTATTCTCTCTTTCTCGTCTATCACCTCTCTTAGGATCCCTTGGGGATCTGCCAAGCTCGGAGGCCATGGTAAAGCCATCCCAAATCCTTCCCCACGCACTGCAGCCGCCATCCTGCTCCCATCCGCCAGATGCAACTCACACATTATATTGTTTTCTAAAAAGGTATCAACTCTGTGATGATAGAAGAGGATCACCAGAAGCAGGAGGTTTCCTCCGCTGGAGACCATAATGGCTAATACAAGAGCTAAGGTTCTTTTCCACAACAACACTGTCAGATCCTAGGTTTAAAAGTATGTGAATAAATGTGGGGAGTACATCATCTTTATGTAGCCTATGTGTTTGTGAGTCTATGTGCAGAGTGTGGCAGCACATCTCCTTGTAAAAGTACAAAAGTACTTTAAAGAATCTATATACAAAATCTGATGACAATCCATTAAGTAAAAATATGGATCGTTTGTAGACCTCTCCATCCCCGGAGCCACGCTATGAGCATATCTAAAAGCCAAATCCATCAAAAATCAGCAGTCTGTGGTTTTGCCTTTGTCATGCGAGGATAACAGAGCACTCAGATGACGTCATATGAGCCTCTGTCCACTTTATTTTCTACCTGACAGATGGTGCAGGAAAACAGATATTGACTTTAGATGACCAAGACGAGTCCTCAGGTTTCTACCACGGCAAGTACATATAGGATACATCTCAGCAGAAACATCCTATCAATGACAAACTCCAAAACACTAAATGGAAATAAAAGTGAAGAGGCAAACAGACAGGAAGTGTTGAAGAAAAACTGCTCGGCTAAAGCCAGGCACTATGTTCTCATGGCAACTGAAACCCGTCTCCTTGGAAACTAATCTCGGGGCATTTGAACAATGCAGCTCTGGCCTTTAATCTCTCCAGACACTGGGAACCATTATACTAGCCTCTGGCAAACCCAAACCACTGACTCAATAGAGAGAGGACAGAGAGGTAGGGAGAGAAAGAGGAGGGTGGGTGTGGTGGGGTTCAGCTGCACCAGTCTGAACATGCCAAGTCTATTGGCCATCTAAATCTGCCTCCCCTGAGGCCACAGCAAACATTAGCCCCCTCCTAAATTATTATGGCCTCGAAATAGATGGCCTCTTTCCCTCACATATTTAAAAGGCAAAGGAAGTAGCGAGGAGGAGAACGGTGGGGATAAGCGGAGGCTCAGGATAATGCCATGTCAATTGCTTTGCGAGAGGAAGCTCAAGCATAATGTCACAGTGCTGTTATGGTTCTCAGAGAATATTGAACTGTTCAGACTGAAACTATGTTCATAAATAAAGCAATGCACATGAGTCTATTATAAAGGTAAAAAAAGGAAAGATTCTTTGATGTAAATTCCGCAGTTGCTCTGTTGATAGTGAATGACGCAAACTTTGTGAACATGCCAGGACCATTCACTGTGATTTCATCCAGACAGTCACTTCAACAAAAGCTCACTTATTCTCTGAGCTCACAAAATCAATCCTCGCTAGCAGAAGCTACAGGTTTTGTTACTGTTTGACATAAAGGATTTTGTCATTGAGCTTTACATACTGATCCGTATCCTAGAAAAAGACAACCCCAATCATCTGTAGAAACCTGCTGAAGTATTTTTAGAAACTATTTAGCTAAAAAATGTGATTAGCAGAAGCATGGATACACAAACAGCCTCCCTCTCTGTACAGTCTGATCACTTGTTATGATGTATGCATCTTGCAGGGTCATTTTCCTGCATTTTAAAATCCTGGGCAAACAGCCCAAGTGTCATTTGGAGCTAACCTTTAAGTGAATTTAATAAATCCAGTTTAAGGGGACCCAAAACGATCTGTAATGTGATAACGCTGTTTACTGACAAGAGTGGTACGAATAAATATTTATGATCACATAAAAACAGAAAAGAAACGGAGGTACCTATCACAGCTGGTTGTCAGCATTTTATTGTGTCCTTATTCATAAAGGGCAAAACATGATCACACAGAGCCAAAAAGGGCAAATATAACACGACCAATTATTAAGGCCTTAAGCATTTACACTTTACAGATCAATACCCTACACGAGTAGCAAAGCTCTGGCCTGCTTCAGATGCACACAGGATGGGCAGCTAATGTTGCTGAGAAGGTCAATGTACATATAATACATTTCATGATGACTAAGGTGGTTTAAATAGTGTTAAGAATGCACCACAGTGTCACAGTGAGAGTTTACCCTTGAACAAGGTGCTCTTGTTGATGCTCATATGGTCCAGCATGGCTACAGGGACTGCACCTGGTCCTCCACATTGCTATGGCTCCTTGTAAATTCATCAACGCATCTTTGGAAATGTACTTGTGGCTCAAGAGGTCACTGTTATTAACTCTGCAATGGATAAATAAAGGCCTACAATTTATCTCCAATTATGTTTGAAGAAATATTTCTATGCAACTGTTAATTGTATATCCCCATAATGTGATAACACAAGAGATCTGCTGGGACTTTAAACACCCAGTTCACACACAGGTGGTTCCAGTTATTCTGGCTCATTAGACCTGAGCTCAGGTTGAAGGCTGAAGCTAAGATCAGGTGAGATTGCAAACTTCAAGACCCAGAATAAATGGCTGCGCTGCAATCGAGCACGTTGTGTGACGTTAAATCTCTATCCGCTGACAGACAGCAGCAGGTAGTGGAGATGCAGCTCTAGTGATAATGTGGCTCGATACACATTCCTGTCCAGGGTTTAACACTGTTCACTGACCTACAGGTGGTGGTAACATGCTACAAAACAGTGCTGCTAATTTTTAACGAGGACACAAGAGCATTCAGTATGCTTTAAGGACCCCCACGCTGTGAGCAAATCTGAATGTAGACAGACACTTTGTTTATTTACTGTATCAGTCCCCAGGGTCATTCTGATTTGCTCTTTTCATAGTTCTAAAGTGCTGAGGCACTATAGTGACTTTCCATTTGAATTCAGCCACAACAAGCCATGTGAACTGAGTTTTTATCTGTGTTGTTTATGATGCCGTTATGTTATTGTGGTTACATGACACACAATGATATCCATTCAGGCTGGCATGAGCAGCATGTTTTGTGTGCCAAATTAAAATAGAGTTGACACCACACCCAACTGGTTTTAACTGGTACTCTGAAACTGAGGGTCTGTAGTGCACTTTAGGGTAAATGTATAATTTCTTCTGCCCTATGAAGTGCAGCAAAACTAACAAAAGGCTCAGACAGATGTAAATCAGTCTGTGTTTGAGTACATAGTCCTCAGAAGAGGTCGAATTCGGAAAGACAAGTGAGAAAACCAGTTTGGAAAGTATGAAAGGCCGTTCTAGACAAATGTTTTGTTTATAACCGGCTGCTCAATTTTACAGTTTTGCGGCCTGGCAAATAGTTGGATTGTAAACATAACTGAACAGCTAAATCACAGTCGTCACTATACAGCTGGCATTTCAGTATTGGAATAATGCTCAATATTTCATTTCTAATAGAAAGAAATACAAAAAGAAGTACTGCATGTTTTTTTTTTTACACTTGCACACAGATTACAGTGAGTCAGGGTGTGGTATGACAACTATTATCGAAGTTATAATTACAACAAACAACAACATAATCTCTTTGTTTACACCATGTGTCTGTCTGAGGCCGCAGCCTTTCGTCATTGCTGCTGTTCTGACTTTTAATTGCTGCAAAGCCAAGCAGCACTCAGCGGTTAACAAAGAACCAGAACACTCAGCTTAACATGTGAAGGATTACATGGTTAATATTGCTTTAACTAAATTAAACTACATATTGGTAGGCGAATTGGTTGTTTGAAACCTAGGTGTGATGTTAATGCATTATGAAGAGCAGCAAATATTCAGAATAACAGGAAATAGCCCTCTATGTTGATCTCTTTTGTTCAGTTTTATGGAACCGTTCTACAGCTGATGCACTTGTTTTCCTAGTTTAAAGGGATATTGTAGGTATCAGACAATTGAAACATAAGAATTTAAGCTCTAACTAGTCAAATTGCTTCTTTTAACTGTATTTTTAACATTTACAAACAGGATAATTATATTAAATAAGAGATTATACAGCGCATGCAGGTCTGCTGTAGCAGTCTGTTGTGATGAGAGCTTGTGCTGGAAAAAGCTGGCAGCAGAATTAAGTTCACATCACAGGAGAGTGGAAAGGAATTGTTTTGGAAAGCTGGACCCTGGAGAGCAAACCTTGAAACCACAGGATATGAGACATGGGTGCAATAAATACAAATCAAGGTCTGATCTTTCAAAAGGAGAAGAGCGTGTGTACAATCTGGCTACTTCTTGCTTTCCTTTTTGAAAGTCTCCAGACACTTCCAGCTGACAAAGTTTTCCTCCAGTCAGCTGTTTTTTTCAAACTTTAACGCGTCTTGTAGAAACTACAAACAGACAGCTGAGATTAAAATGAGCAGGAAATATCACTGTAATGATGTCTGGCTCCAGAGTCACACACGTTAAGTACTCTGCGCTATTTAGGTTTGTCTTTTCGATTATGTGACGCTTTAACAGTTTGACAAAGACCGACCCTGTGACTTTTAGATGCAACTATCGATAGTTGTCAATAAGATAGTGATTTCTTGTTCGAGTTTACTGCACCGCATTACAGTCGAACAAGGCTGGAATTAACTCAGCAGTGCTTGTTTTATTCTCATTGTTTCGCTGAAGTTTAAATGTACCGACTGCTTTTGCTATTTTAGCTAGCTGGCTTTGTTGCACTACCTGGGTAACCTTCTAGAGAGTGATAGCAGTAAATGGGGGGATAATTTAACAAGCAGACAGACGGTGTATTTCAGTCAAAAATAAAGGCTAGCAGTCCACTCGCAAGGTTACTGGGAGGAGTCCTTGTAGACTGAGTTAACTGCTAACTAGCAGCCCCCTTTTCTACGCTACTTAACACATATCTAACTAATAAACCTTTGCTAATTAGCTAACGATAGCATAATAACGTTGAGCTAGACGACTAGCTAGCTTAAACTCGTTAGCAGTAGCCGTCTTGCTAGCTAGGCGCTAGCACTTTCCTTTCATCTCCTCCCCCAGTCCCGAAATTAGGTTATAATCTGTAATTTCTAAATGTACACACACAAAAAGCGACACCCCGCACGAAAACACACAGCATAACTCTCCGTAAAGATAAAAACAGACAGCGAAATCTCACCTTAATTAGCGATTAAATAGCCTTGTTGCTGCTGTCAATCCCGGAATAGGTTTATTCCCTCGTTTTAATCCATCAGAAACGCTCACAATTCCCATCCACAATGTAGCCGCACCGTCTGCTAAAACATCGTAATCCGGAGCATCACACTGACGACTTCGATGGCTCGTCTTATTGTCTATTATTTGTGTATTTTTGCTTAGTTTATTTCTGTTTTTTCCCTTAACAGAGCAGGGTGTCCCTTTCCCCTTTCTTTGTTCTGTAATCCAGTAAAATTGAAACTCATTCGCCTCCTGCTAATCCCAGCCCAACTCAACAACAGCATCTATTGGCTGCAATTTACATACAGGATTAACGGAGGAACCTCTGGAAAACCCCCCGGGGAGCAGAATTTACACGGAGCAAGAGAAAAAATTATATATATAAATATATTTGATTTTATTTATCACTGTGGCTATTTAAATCACTGACTGCCTCCTGGCTGCAACTTCACACTGTCAGCTCTGCTTTGAGAAAAATCCCTCATAGGTTGCATGAAGGTGGTTTCATGAGATAGTTGTGCAGCACCCAAATTATTTTTAGGATTAGGATCTGTCCAGAGTGGATATACAGCAGCTACATGGATCTTGTGGCCATGGAAGTGATGCCATAGCTGTAGTGATTGCTTAAAATAGCTCATGTCTATTTAATATAGGGTAAAGTTCATATCCTAGAGGAAAGGAACAAACATTATCTTCTAGTAAATGCACCCAGACACCATTTAGAATAATTTTACCCATAACTCATGTATATAATCCACTGTAATCTGCTTAGTTTCAGTTACTTGTGTACCCAGTCGGTATTAAACTCTGCTCCTGTGCTTCTCATATGCTGCACTTTTTTGCTTGCAAATAAGTATTCACTTATTCAAATGTCACCGGCATAACCAATCTGCCCTCTAGCAAAAAAACTGGGACATGTGGATAAGACCTGACATTTGCCAAGGCCAGCCAATAAAAGTGATATATCTGGAGGTTAGGTATCCAAAGATTGTACTCTGGGATGTTTCATCTTCACCGTCGGGGGACCTTTTTCCACATAATCCATATTGCCTCCTCTTTTGGTTGACATGAACTTATTTTAATAACAGATATTTGCCTCAGATGGGTGTATGATCAACAAAACACAGTTTATTTGGGCTTGGAGAACATGTTGTGTGGCTGAGAAATGGGTGAACGGCTATGGTTGTTTGGGCTGAATTTCCCAAACCAGCAGCCTATTAGCAGGCATGAAATCTGACGCCCCTTCTGTGGAAATGTACCAATCCACTGCGCTTTGCCTCAAAAACAAACATTCAGAAGTGACACGAGTATGAAAGAGTGTGAAATAAAACACCAGCAGCCCTTGCCCACATTGTTAATATTTAATGAATCAATCTCCAAAACCGTTGCAGCAATGATCCAGAGGGTACGAACCCTGCAGCTGAAAAGGCCATGTACAATATCCAATGGAAAATGTAGGTTTTCATCTGAGCTGACTAGCGCCTCCTCTGTGTGATTTGCACAGGAGCCACTATTCCAAGCTTTTCTGCACAACACTCACCTCCGTCTCCTGTAGAGCAACAGCAGCCACAAACAGCTTCCCCTGGTTCAGTTGACAAATGGATAAAACAATATTTGGAAGACTTAAGAGTATAAATTCAACACACGGATGGAATCAAGATGTTGTCAATCTGGGCAAGGATGAGTGTCACATCCATTGTTTGGGTTTTTAGCTCTTGTGACAGCCCTTCAGAAGACTTAAGGGTCAGTAAAGCAAATCGTTTTTCAGACATTAAAACAGGCTTCTAAGTCGTACCACATGTAGTTAATTAATATTAATGCATGGATGGATAGGGTGTGTGTTGATGCACAGTAAATAAAATAACCGATCATCACTGACGGGGTAAGAGGTGCAGGGTCAGACAGAGTTCTTAAGAGAATGAAAAAGTCTGGAATAATTCACTATATTCATTCTATAAACATCACTCAGAGCTTAAGTCAGCAGGCCTCCCAGGTTCAGTCATATCAGTCTTCAGTCCGGGCTGGAGGTCCACTGATGTGCAATGGCTGAAAACTCATGTAGGGGATGAGACCTACCGCCACCTTACTAACACCTGAGGAGAGGATTGGTAGTGAAATCATCAGCATCAGTCCTGTCACAGATAATTCTCCTCCAGTGTGCATATGATGAGGAGCTGTGAGACTGGATGGTGGATTCATGGTAGTTCACTCAACATATATGACTGCTAATGCTTTGCACCACTGGTGTGTGGTTTTACGTTGATAAGTAGTGGTGAAAATGCACTCAAAGGATTGTTTTTATACCATTACCATTTTTATATACATACACTGTATATAAGCTTTGGAACAGTCTTCATCTCTCAATCAAATGTTCCCCCACCTTTGATATTTTTAAGAAAAACCCTACAACGTCCATGTTTTCATGGCTTCTGCTCACTCTTAGTGGTCTTAATATTTAGTTTTTCATGTTTATTATATTTAGAAATTGATCTTCAATTATTATCCTGTTTGGCCTTGTTCTTGGTTCTTTATATTATTTTATTATGTTTTATAAACTGATTTTTTTGAGTCTATATCCTTCCTTTGACTGCAGCACTTTGGTTGACTCAGGTTGTATTAAATGTGCTACATGAATAAACTTGATATGCTATCCCTGATCGTTTACTGAAGACTTTTATTCAGAATACACTGAGAGCAACTTGTAATCAGTCTACTCCGAGTCTGTTTTTTTGTTTTCTTGTTTGACATTGTTTGGACATTTTTTTTGTGTGTAAATCTGTACCAGCTCTGTAAGTAAAGCTCGGTTTTTGTTTTGGGTCCTCTGTTCTTTGGCCTAAACCTTTCACACACAACTAAGAATCATTTTGAACCCTACAATGTTTGTGTTATATATTTAAAAAAGACAGGAAGTTGTTGGGTGGAGAGAATATGTCCAGTCATTTTTGTGTACTAAAGCAGGGACATCAACACATCAATGATTTTGCTACCAATCCTCATCAGATATCAAATAAGAAGGTGACACATTAGCCACATTCCCTTTAAAAACAGTCGTCCTTACGTGTTGCTCTTAGTGTAACAGGCCAAGACAGCTCACCTACAGTATAGAGGATTATTACAAAGCAGAGGAGCAAAGTAAAGTAATAAATAAAACAGACGAAGCGACTGAGGCCCAGTTCTTCACGTTGTTGTCCGTCAGCCATTTCTGCTTTCAAAATTCAGAATTGTCAAAAGAGTTCCCGACTCGTAGATTCAAACTTTTCTAACTACTGTAAAGCATCAAAAGTCGCCACACTGTGAGTTCTCAGCAGTTGTCGTACCGATAATATCTCTTCATGTCCGTGTCTTATTTCCTGTCTATACTTTGTAGGACTTTAAGCGGTCTTCATGATTGGCTAATAGGTGCTTTCTGCAACAACACATAAATTGACTTGAGATAGAGATTCGCTGTTTTGGTATGAACTGTAAACTGAAAGGTTCTTCAGGCGTCCATCGCAGGATCGGGACGAACGTTGGACGAGCTTCTGTCTTTTTTAGATTTACTTCTGCGAGTCCCAGTTCAGTCTGGGTCATGTCTGCATCCCAGTCTTATCTCTTCTGCTCATATCAGTGTTGTTCCTAAAAAAGGAGAAAATAAGGCACTTTAACTGAAATGTATTCGTAATATTACTATGTCAGTAATGTCTAAGAAATACTAGAAGAGAATACCAACATCTCGGGTGCTGTCTGACTCCTGGTGATGAATCCCATTAGCTGAATTTGCACCGTGCACCTGAAAAACAGAAATCATAAATATATTTTGTTCTTGTTATGATTTAGCTTGGTGAAGATAGAAAAGGATAAGTTTGATATTTTTGTGTATTCCCTTTTTTACTTTCTTGCAGACAATTAGATGAGTAGACTGATACAAATCTCATGCACATGCAGAATATTACACCATTTGTCATAGAAAGAAACTTTAAAAACAGGAAATATTGTCCTTTTTTAACTTTTTAACAGTCTGTGAACTACTCATCTATTAACACCATTTCATCAGAAACATTATCCAAATCCAAGCTTCAAATTTTGACTTTTCATAAAAATCACTTCATTCTACCTGTCTTATTTACAAAAATGGCAAAAAAAATTAACCCTTTCCTCTGACCAGATTCTGTAGAAAACAGAACAATTCTGCATTTCTTAGTGCAACCGTGAAGCAATTACAGACTCAGCTGCAATCAACAATCACATGGAAAAAAAAATCAGGACTTGTTGAACTGGATTGGATTGGATCGTTCACACAGAGCAGAGAGGAGACAAGTATGAAAACAAAGTCAAATATTAAGTAGATCTGTATAGTAAGTAGAGTCAAATGCACCCACGGTAAGTAAAAATGTGACAGGAGCAAAATAATGACCAGAAACTGCTTTGAGTTCAGAGGGTTAAAGTACAGTCAGCAGCTGGTTAGCTTAGCTTAGCTTAGCACAACGACTGAAAAGACTGGAAACAATGAAAACATTAGAGGTGTTGGTGGGACTTTTTAACCTGTGGTCAGTCAGACTAGATGTTTCCTGCTTCCAGTCTTTGCACTAAGCTAAGCTAACAAGCTGCCGGCTGCTGGTCAAAGCTTAATATTTACTCTGGTATTGACACTCTTGCCAAGAAATGTACATTTGTCAAAACATCAGACTGCTCCTTACACAGTACTCATTAAAACTGACAATTAAACCAGTTATCTTAGTTTTTCCACAACTCCAAGCTTAACATCCCTTCTGATATGGATACTTCATGCCAAGATGCCCGACAATGAAATGTGTATATTTAAACCCTGCTCACATTCACACTTGGAAAGTGCCCAGTAAAACCACAGTCTGACCTGCTGACCACTGAGCAGATCCACTGGAGCTGTTGGGGTCAAAGGCTTTGATCAGGCTTTATCTCCAGATTGAACCAGTGACTTTCTTGTTACAAGCTTATCTCTCTGACCTTTTCATACACTAAATAGTTTTTTGTTCATGATTTTACGAGTGTTTTATTTTGCGAAGCACTTTGTAACATGAATATGACGCATTCTATAAATAAAGATGATTGTTTTAACCTTTAGTGCCCCTGAACGATCAGTTATTTTGATGCTTTTCCAAGTTTAATCTGTGAAAGAAAAGGTTTGATTTTTCTCCAGTTTACCGGGCTTTTCTCTGGATGTCTGCGCATGGCCTGGACCAGCTTGTCCACTTGCTGGTTGTGTTCCAAGGCGTTCCTCAGGGCTTCCTCGGTGCTGAGTAGCCGCTGGCGGAGGCGGTTCACCTCAGAGTCCAGAGCCGACGGGTCGAGCATCGAGTGCCGCCGGAGGTCTGGAGAGCAACGTCCAGGACCCTGAAACACAAACAAGGCAGGAGGTTCTTAAGTGAAGTCTGCTGGTAAATCATTCATATGTGATTAACATCTGGAAATAAATGAAATACATTAAACATACTAAACCTTCCCCCAGGATCATTTCAGTTTGCAGAGATTACACAGTAAATTTCTGAACCTACAGCAGGTTGTATGAACAGACTGACTAGCTGACTAACTGACTGTCACATTTTTACTCACTGTGGACTCATTTTTCACTACAATATACATTATAATATAATCCTGCAACTCTATGGAAACAGCACAGCCATGGCTAGATGTAGAAGGAACTCAGAAATGTCTTTTGTGCAGTATGACACAGTTATAATGCCATAAATCATGAAAAAATAAAACACAAATGTGGATTTTTTTTTTGATTATTTATTATACAAAAACTGAAAAAACCCTGAAATCAACTTGTACAACATTTTTTTCAAGGGCCTACAGATTTTACCTACACTGGAAAAAATGGTGTCTCTGCATACTATAGATATTCTGTTTCCTCACTTGATCCTATCTGCTCTGTGTAAACCCTGCCTGCAGTTCAACACCAAAAAATGGTCACATAACTGTCAGTTCTCCAACAGAACGGCAAATCACACATGAGTAGTTCAAGGACTGTCAGAAAGTTGAAAAAACACTGTTTCTGTTTGATCGTTTTCTTGCTCTCATAAATGCTGTAATTCTGGCTTCTTCTTTTTTTAGAACATGCCTTTCAAGCCATTTTCCAGCTTTAAGGTGTATATATTCAACTGATACTTTATTTTAAATGAGAGTGTAGACATTATACAGTGAATAAATGTATATTTCATCATTAGTACCACTTTGGGTCTGGAGGAGCTTCATCAGTCGATGTTAGAGATACTTTGGCTACTGTTAGTGAGTTTGACAGTTTCCTATCTGATCTCATGAGTTTTCCTGCTTTATTAAAGTGGCAGCATAGAAATAGAAAAGTGTTCCTTTAACATTACAGGCAGCACATTATGGCAAAGGCCATTTCAGAGAGATGCTGTTCCAGGCATTTTCTTTTAAGGGAAGTTTAAACCTTCATGATGTTAAATCATCTTTCCAGAGAAGGTTAATAACAATGATCAAAAGGACACAGACGTTTTCTTCAGTTCCTGTTGTGCTGAGTCAGAAACTAGTCAGCAGAGAACTGATGGCCTCAGCTGAGTTTTTGAAAGTAAAATGTTGTCTATGTCCAGTAAAACCTCCGTACTTCCATGTTTCCAAACTGATATATGAATCACATAACTGGTTTGTTCCATTTACCGTACATGGAGTTAACAACAAACTTAGTAGAAATAAGAGTAAATGTCAAAAGCATTATACTGTCCGACAGCCTTGAAGCAGTGTTATGCTGTCGTCTTACCAGTAAAAGCAGTTTTTCTCTGAGCGTCTTGATGTCGTCCTGAAGTTTCTGCTCCTTCACCTTCCACTCGGCCTTGTGAACTTCTCGGTTCAGGTCTTTCTCCATGTCCCGAGAATGACGATGTGATTCCAGGAGCAACACCCTCAGTTCGTTCAGACTCCTGCAGCGAATAAAGACAAAAGGGCAGAAAAACAAGCAAATGCTGTGAGTACTTCTCATTTCCATGGGTGTTGTTTTGTATCTGGCCTGCAGGTTTGTGGTGCAGAGAAACTGGACAGCTCTAAAGTGCATTAAGTAGAGAGGAACAGTGCAGGTTGGCTGTTAAATCAAAGGTCCCAAAGATCATTATTATTTAAAAGCTTATCAACTCAGTATTCAAATACGTTATCCAGACAGGCCAGTGGGGATTGTGGAGGCGGATATTTTCGCTGTATGTCTGACTGGTTGGCGGATGGACACCCCATTCCAATAATATATATCTGGCTGTTTGCCCACAGACATATATCAGTGAAGCACATAAGCAGTGGGCAAAGGTGTTAGCGCCTTAAAACACCTGCACAATACTAAGTGCAAGGATTCATTTGCCTCACACTCTTAAGAGCATTATTTTCTTCTAAAGCTTTTCTGTTTTTTTCTGTCACAATGAAATTATTGGAACATCTTTTCATGCTAATTACTATTTTTTCCATGAACCCTCTACAACCTTAAAACATGCCCACGGGTTCAAAAGGCCTGTTGTCTTTACAAAATTGTCAAAATGACATTTGTGGGTCTTTGAACTACTCATCTGTGACGTGTCGTTGGGTCAAGAAAATTAACCAAGTCTCATCTTAAAATTGTTGTATTTAGCCAACCTTTATTCTACATGTCTCATTCAAAAAATGCCATAAATAAACTGTTTTCTCGATCCAGAACTGCGTCCCTCTGCAATACTTACTGTACATATCTGTGCAGTAAACATTAAAGGCATTTTATTAAATCAACAAAATTACAAGTTTTTATCATAGAAAGAAACAGCAACAACAGAAAATATTGTCAGATATCTATGTTTCCAGCACAAGAACTACTCATCTATTTATTGTTTTGTCCAAAGATGAACCAGAGCTGAGCTTAAAGTTGTGTTATTTCATTAATATCTGTTTATTTTACCTGCCTCATTTACAAAAAGCCAAAAATAAACCGTTTTCAAGAACTAGATCCTGTAAAAAACTAAAAACTCTGCGCTCTTCGATACAACTGTGAACCCATTAGGGACTCTTCGCTAAACCAACAGTCACATGACAACAATTCAAAGACACAGAGCGAGTAGAGGACAAGATTGGAAACACATTCAAATGTAAGTATTAAAATATCTGTTGTACAGAAAGTCCCCATTCCTTTCCGAGTATTGGTCACACCTGGAGGAACTTGAAAATGTTGCACATGTTGATTCCAGGATTTTTCAGTTTAAATAAATAAATAAATGATTTATGTCAATAAATGTTGTTGTTAAACTGCACAGACGACATTTTTGACTTCTTTCTACTTCTAGCCACAGTTGTGCTGTTTCCATAAATCATCAGGAGTTTATATTGCAGTAAAAAATCTAGTTAATGAGATGATAGATACAGCAATACATTATTATTATGGTCACAGCTTGTTTTTGTGTGTCGTTAATGCAGGTTTAAAAAAACACAAAAAGGTTCTTTAATTTTTCATTATTAAAACATTGTCATAATGTATTCTTCCTTTACTGTTTCCTACAATATCTACGTTATTGTTTAGTATTTTTTCACAGTTTTATCATTTACTTACCTGAAAATCCTAATATATTTTACTACACAACGTTATCTTAGCTTCCTCGGATTAAAATGTGTAACAGCGCTCAAAGGTTCTATTTCCCGAGGCAAACTGAGAGTTTGTTTGCCCAAAAGCATATTGCAGCTGACATTAGGGAACATAATATATCCAATAAGTCTTATTTTTAGTGCCGTGCAGCGTTTTCTAACATCATAACCATCGATAATGTAAGGACCGCATAATGAGGGATAGCCATTATGTAATACTACTTGACCAATGTGTGCAGTTAGAGAGAAACACTGTCTGAATGTGTCTGGAAGGTTGTTAAAAAGGGAACCAACTAAATGCTGATCTACAGTGTGAGAGCTGGACCTCTGGCTGGGTTGGGTTGTTTCTTTCTGCTAGCTGCTCCCAGGCGCCACTTTTCAAGGCAAAGTGAGAAATCCGTATGTGCTGGCAGAAAGTCAAATATGTTCCTCAAGCTTCTGATAGAAATCTGAGCACAAACACTCATCCATCATGAGCTGCACTAATCACTGTGTTTGTAGTAACAAGGGGTCAAATGTGTGAAATGTAAAAGGCCTCGCTCATAATGACAAACCCACAGAGAGCCGTCATCCAGCTCAGGATGTAGATCTGGTGTTTTAGTGTCTTTCAGGCTAAAATACAAGAAATGCTGCTTTAACTTTTGACATAATGTGTCCATGGTGTTAGAAATATTCAATTTAAAAGGCATGTTGTCTGTACAAAATCGCCAAAATTACGCCAATTATCAAAGCCAGGAACTGTACAAACAGAGAGAATCGTAAACCTAACCAAATCTAAGCTTGAAAACTTTAGATTTCATCAAAATCCCTTCATTCTACATGCCTCATTTGAAAGATTGTCAAATATAAACTATTTGCTCTTACCAGATTCTATGAACAACAAAACAATCTGCATTTTTTGGCACAACTGTGAAGCCACACAGTGACTCAGCTGTGACCAGTGGTCATGTCAGAAGATGTCAGGGATTTTTCAGCTGAACTGGGCTGAACTGCAGGCTGTGCTTATATAGGGCAGACAGAGGGGAAATATAGAAGCCATTTAAATATATAAGTTGTACATTATGTATAGTATGTACTGTCATCATTTTCTATTTTCAGAGTTGGTAACAACTGGTAACTGTTAACTGTCTAAAAATAAAATGTTGATTCTGTTGATTCCAGGTTTTTAAGTAAGTAAATTCAACCTCAGTGGTTTTCTTTTTATCTATTATTTATGGCATTAGAACTTTGTTATCCTGCACAACAGATATTTTTGAGTTCTCTCTCCTTCTAGCCATGGTTGTTCTGTTTCCATAGAGGTGCAGGACTTAATGTCGCAAAGGAAAATGAGCCCACCATGAGTAAAATGTGACAGGAGCAAAGAACGTCCATAAACTGCTTGGGGTCCAGAGAGCTCATTTTCCACAATTATGTCATAAACTTGAATGCAGTTTCTAACCTTAATAACCTTTTTTAAGATAGATATGTCTTAAATTTATTTCTGACTGCGTTCATTTACATTTTCATTTATCACATCATTCAATGTTAGTCTAATATCGCAGGAGCTTACTGCCAGTAGTGACGAGTTGCATTAAAACTGAAAATGAAGGAACAGAGCAGCACTGTAAAATAATTAGTTTGTATTACTCTTAAAACACATATTAATTATGTGTTTCTACTGTGTACAGAACATATTTCCTCTATGAGACAATCAACTTTTAAATGAAAGAGAACTAAGCCGTGACATGTTCGTCCTGTGTCCCTATTATCACATTTGCGGCTCAGTGGAATCACACTGAGCCTTTCTAAGACATGAAGGCAGCAAATTCTGAGAGAACAACACTCCAAAGAAAAGCACCAGGTTCATTCTTGTTCACTGGGTGTCTATCTGCAAAAAAAAAAAAAAAGCATTGCCTACAGTTGAAGCCTACAATACATACAATAAAATCAATACGGTGTCTCTGGCCTCTAAGTATCTGCCCATTATCAGACTGATCATAAGAGGCTTTCTTACATCACATCTCCATGTAAACGGATGTCATTTTTCACTTGGGCTGTCCACAAAGTGCTGAGGCAGAATGTAAAATCAATAGAGTTTCATCTCCATGTCAGATTACCTCTCTTTCTTCAGCAGCTCCTGGCTGATGCTGACCAGCTGCCCAGATGCATCATGGGACTTCTTGGTCATGGTCTCCAGCTCTGCCTCCACACGCATCTTCTCCTTGGCCAGAGATTCCACTTTCTTTTCCCCTGAGCGAACTTTGCCCTCCAGTGCTAGAGGAAGAAATGAATAAATAGTTTGACCATCTACACACAGAACAGTAGCAGCTTATAAACTGTTGATAACATACAACACTGTGCTTGTAAGAACATTGAACCCATTTAACCCCAAGCATTTCCTGGGTGTTATTTTCACATTTTCACTCACTGTGGGTCATTTTTCACTGCACTATAAAGTCCTGCACCTCTATGGAAACAGCACAACCATGACTAGGAGACTCAACAATGCTTTTTGTTCAGCATAAAAAAGTAATAAATGCCTTGAATCATAAAAAAATTAAAAAGGAAAGTTGGACTTATTTGACTATTTGATTTACAAAAATGGAAGAAAAAAAAAAGAAATTTACAAGTACAACATGTTTTCAACTGCCTCCAGGCGTTAACAATACTAGGAAAATGGCGACTCTACATTTTATAGATATTTTACGACTTACATTTTCAATTTGTTTCAGTGCTTGTCTCCTCTGTGCTCTGAGTGACACATCCTGCAGTTCAACCTAGTTTTCAATTTTTGTCACGTGACAGTTGGTTGCAGGTGACTCACTAATGGCTTCATGGTTGCAATGAGGAGTGCAGAATGTTTAGGTTTTTACAGTATCAGGTTGGAACAAATGGTTTATTTTTGCTGAATTTTTACATAAGATACACAGAATAAAGTGATTTTAAAGAGATATCCTGATTGTAAGATTAGATTTTATGAAGTTACTAACATTATTAGTTCAAGGGCTGTCAGAACGTTGAAAGTCTTATTCTTTTTACAGTTTGTACCTCTGACCAGTAGTGTCATTTTGGCTTTTTTTTTTAATGACAACTTGTCTTTCAAACCCACTGGTGGGT
>OMNN01000896.1:0-17167 GCA_900302755.1 Chromis chromis | reverse complement strand
GATTTTGGGGCTCAGTATCTGTTAACTATTATAACTCCTCATATTTAGCATTAATAACTCGCAATTCATTGTAAGAATATGAAGGATTTATTCATTATATTCAATGCAGTTATGCATTATGTTTGTTAATTAAATGTGCAGGAAAATTACAATTCCATCAGATTTGTTTTGCTAGGGGGACATCTAGCGATTAATACCAACTACAAAATAATAACATATAGAGAACTATTGTGTTCATCACAAACATCCTTTATTCTGCACTTGCAGACTTCAGGAATTATACTGGCATAATAAGCCTTTTTGCCCCTTACGAGATCTAAGTGATAGAGTAATGACAGCAGGCGTTTTATTAAAATTCCCTTACTGTTATTTCCCAATTTCTGCTAATCATTTCCCCTCCGCTCTCTTTTGATCAATTATTTGCAGCTGCGTTTGGTCAAAAGCAACTGAAAAGACCAAAAAGTGGAACAACTGTCAACGTTCAGATTTTCAGTTTATGCACCAAAAACAGTCCCATAAAATAAAGCCACGCAACTGCTCTTCACTTTGAGCTTCATATTGTTCTTTTCTCCTTTTAAATTATTTACACTCCGTTCTTCAAAGTGTGTCAGTTTGATCAACTGAACTACACGAAACATGTTTTGGGGTCCTTTTGATGTGATGGAACTACTCAAAGAATAGGCAGATTTCTCAGTGATGATCAAAGAATGGAGCGGTGAAGATGAACACAATCCCCCGCACGCTGAACTCAGCATGACTGGCGGAGAATTAAGTGAAGCCTGCAGTCACCGCACATACAGAGAGCAGCGCTGATAGAATGATACTAATGAAGGTCATTATTTAAATATGAAACAGAGGGACTTTTAGATATTGTGGAATATGTCATATCTTTCCAATCCTAAACCCAAACTGGCAGCAAATGCTTCCAATATCAGGCCTGAACTTGTTCTTTTATTATTGTAAAAATACAATATTTAGGGATCTCTTGGCATAAAAAAAACCCTGCAAGAGCAAAGACATCATCGCTCTTAAACATACAAGTGACATTTACCTCCAATCTGTGATTTGAGGGCTTCAACCTGGGACGTGAGAGTAGAGACCTCTTTTTCCCTTTTCGACAACTTCTCCATTGTTTCTGTGGAAAAACACAACAACAGTCATCCGAGGTCTTGTTTGGAGAATGTAGAGTTCAAGAAACCACAAGTGGCCGCACTGAGCAGGATATCTTAAAATGTTATTACATCTTCATATTTGGAGCACACATCTCAACAGTGATGTAAACCATAAACCTGATGTTATGGGCAAAGTTCTGAAAGTGATTTATTTGCAGGCTGTCAGTTACAAAAAATTTTTTTACTGAAGAGACAAGAATAAGAAGTGTTTTACATTCACCTCCTCTGAATGCATTCTAGTCTGAAATCTGTTATTGCGAATTTTATCTGCTATATGTGGATTTCTCAAATTCAACAGCACCTATTGCTTTCTGGCACTTTATGTTAAGGGTGATTTGACTCCTATAACTGTCCAATAAATATAAGGCTATGCAGCAGAAGGTATCTGGTTATCTTAGCTTAGCATAAACACTGGACTCAAGGGGAAAGAGCTAGCTTGGCACTAACCAACAGCTCAAAAAGTGAAAATACAACAAAATCTGCATACAAACTTCTCTAAAGCTTGTTAACTACTAGCACACTGTGTCTTGGTTGTTTAATCTGCACAAAACAATCAGAGTAGAAATGATGGTTTTCTGTTTTAGAGGGGGTTTTGTGCTGTTATATCTTAGCCATTCACAATATCGTCCTAACATCTTCACTAGTTGCCTAAAAACTGCTCAGAGCCTAGATTGAGTCCTTTAGAGGGTCTGGTAGATGGGATTTGTTAAGTTTGGACAAAGCCAGGCTGGCTGGTTTAAGTTTTTATGCTAAGCTAAGCTAACTGGCTGCTGGTGATAGGCTTACACCAATCAACCACAACGCTAAAACCACCTAATATCAACAATTCATGCTGCAAAAACAGGTCTGATCCATCGAGAGCTGGACTCCACAGACCTCTGAAGGTGTCCTGTGGTATCAGGTACCAAGAAATTAGCGGCAGATTCTTTAATTTGCTTAAGTTGCGAGGTGGGAAATCCATGGATCAGATTTGGTTTTGCAGCACATCCCACCGATGCTTGAACGGAATGTGATCTAAGGAATTTGGAAGCCAAGCCTTGAACTCTTGGTTGTGTTCCTCAAACCATTCCTGAACAATGTTTACAATGTGGCAGGAAGCATTATGCTACTAAAAGAAGAAGGGGTTCACATATGCAGCAACGTTTAGGTCAAATTAACATCCACATGAATGCAGGACCCGAGGTGTCCCAGCAGGTTATTGCAGAGCATTGCCTTCTTTCCATAGTGCATCCTGCTGCTATCTTTACCCCAGGTAAACAACGCATATGACCATCCACATGATGTAAAAGAACACGTTATTCATCTTCCACTACTCCATGGTCCAGTTCTAACTGTAGGCGCTTTTTCAGTGGACATTTGTCAAAGTCTCTTATATCCCATTTTCCTGTTTCAAATATATCAACTTCAATAACTGACTGTTCACTTGCTGCTTCATTCATCTCACTCCTTAACAGGTGCCATAGTAATGAGATAATCAGTGTTATTCACTTCACCTGTCAGTGGCTGATCGGTGCACATTCAACAGAGATATAACAGCTCCAGAGAGCAAGTGAGTGTGTTTCAAGCTTTAAGGGAAGCCAAAAAAATGAGAGCAACTGAAATAAATCAGCAGTGAGAGAATACATTTAGAGAGTTTCACTGCATATACTGCAATGAAGTGTCATTGATTTTCTCATCTAAATCTCCACCACAAAGTGAGTAAGCATATTTCCCAAAATGTTAAACAATTCCTTTTAATGGCTCGTAGATGAAACAAAATGCACATAAATGTCTCTGCAGTTCTCACACACATACTTCTACTTTATGATTCATAATCCAGCTTAAGTGGAGATGGTGCAGCAGAATATGGAACTACACAATGAAAACAGAGGAACTGATTTGTTTTTATGAAAATATTCAAATAAATATGCACTGGTACCTTCAATATTCTGTTTCAGCTTCATCTTCTCGTCTGAAAGTTCATTATCTTCTATCACCTAAAACAAAGTGTAGAGTCAGTTAAAGCAATGACAGTGTGCATTCATTCAATTCCTGCAGGTTTTGACTTCCAGCTTCTCCTGACTCACATTTGCATCATGGGACATGTAGCGGTCGGCCTGGATGGCCTGGAGCTGGTTGGCCGTGACCCTCAGATTCTCCTCCAGCTTCTGAATCTCCTCTTGGCTCTCGGCCTGAGCTTTCTGCAGGGCCTCATAGTCGCGCATCTTCTTCTCCGACAGCTCCAGCCTCCCTCTCAGCTCCTCCGTGCTCTTGTCCTGCTCCACCTGAAGCTTCTCCATCTCCGACAGCCTCTGCTCGGCCTTCTGAAGCTTGTCGGCCGCCTCCTCCAGCGCCTGCTTCCCGCTTCGAGCCTCCGCCTCGGCCCTCCATGTCTGGTTCCCCTCGGCCAGCTGGTCTTTGGCCTCCCGGAGACGAGTGCTCAGGTCCTCGCGCTCCTTGGTCAGGATGGCGGCTTCGATCTTGTGTTTGGCTTTAAGGTTCTCCACCTCCAGTTGGTGCTCCATCTTCAGGCTCTCCAGAGCGGCTCTCAGCTCCTGGGCGTCCTGTTCTTGGCCTTCTGGAGCAGCGTGGTCACTGCTCAGAGACGCCTTCAGCTCCTCCAACGATCGCTGGTGGTCGCTCACTAAAGAGTCAAATTTAGCCTGAAGAGGAAAGTGAGAAGAATTATTAAACTGAGTCATTCCCAATAGAATCACTCCATCTCAAATCATCAGAACACTTCTGCTCGACCCTCTCTGATTTGCTTCAAAAACTTTTATCAAAAACTATGGATATTTAAAATGTTATCAGTGCAATCTTAGCATGATATATAAATTACTTTATAACATGAATTTCTAAATATATAATATAATATATATATGAGTCTGTCTTATCAGTTTTTTTGTTAACATCTGCTCAAAGAAGGAACTTTTCATGATGACTTAAATATTTCTTTTCATATTTCAACTCACCCATAATCAAAGAATGTTTCATCTACTTTTCCTATGTTACAGATTCTGAATCAACGACATGATGATAAATACCAGTAAACATTTCAGGCTTTTGTTGTTACTAGGTCCTGACATATTCTCGTTCAAACATTGTCAAATTTCAACGTAAGAAAAATTCAGCTGAATGTGAGTCGACAGGCAATTTAAAAAAAAAGTTATCTCAGAAAGTGTTTAGGACATCAAGTTAAAATTTCACAAATACCTTTATAACTATCCATATGTAATATGAGATAGAAGAACAGAAGATGAATGAAAGAAATTGTCTTTAAAAAATCTATGATTTGAGATGATAGAGATGTAGCCTGCTATAATTTTTGTGAACAACACATGAAAACTGTCACATTAGAAAAGACCCACTTTTCCCCAGAGCTCCAGAACAAAGCAGAGTACCTTCCAGGTGTCCATCATTTCCATGTTTTCCTTGTTGGCCTGTTGGACTTTCTGCTTCATCTCACTGATCTCCAGGTTTTGTTTCTCCACGATGGCCTTCAGCGAGTCGATCTCCTGCTGGCCTGCTGCTAACTCGGCCTCGTACTTCTCTTTGAGTTTGCTGCTCTCCTTGTAGTGTTCTCGGCCGGCCGACAGCAGCTGCTCTCTGAGGAGAAGGGTCTCTGGCTGGGCGTCGGTCCCCGGAGTGGCCTCCCCCTCGTTGGCTTTCTGCGAGCTTGTGTCAGCCCCTCTGAGCTGAGCCTGGAGCTTCTCGATATCTGCCCTCCGGAGGGTGAGCTCCTCCTCCAGCTGCATGATGCGACTCTGCTCTTCAACTGTGGTTTGCTGGCGATGAAGGAAACAACATCCATCACTGCTTTTAAGGGTTTTCTGACTGCTGCCAAAGCAGCCATTCAAAGTAATGACTTTATTACTGCAACAGGCAGAAATCCCTGCAACAGAATGATTTCATTCCAAAGAAAAGGTGACACTAAGAGCAGAAATCAGGCCTCAGGAAAAAAGAAATCTAAGAGAAACTCCTAACGGTGCTTGTAAAGACTTGAGACAGTCAAGTGCATTCCAGTGAATATACAGTACAAACAACTCACATGAAGTTTGTGGACAGCAACAGATTGTTTCACAGTTTGGTTCCCTGCAGTACAAAGAAGCTGATACAATGACTTTCAGAGTGTTCCTCTCATTATTCTTAACACATAAACTGCACATACATTTTGGACATGTTTGGTTGTGTGCATTTTAACCCTAAGTCATTCCATGCCAACTCACCTAGGGCCTCCCTACGTGAATTGTTTATTTCCTGAACTAATGGCAAAATAGCTCAACAGCGACCATACAGACATAATATAATAATATAACATATAATATTATAACATAATAATACAAATATCTACCTGGCAATTAAAGCCACCAAATGTGATATTAAAGCTGCTGAAAACGACCAAAAATGTGTCGTTTTCATAAAATGTTTAAATATTGAAGGAAGTAATAGAATGTGTTAATTTTTGTACTATGTTTTCAATGGATGTGAAGACATCCCCTTTCAAAGAAATCAAAACAATCCTTCCAGAAATAAATCCTGTTAAAATGTCCTAAAAAGTGGATTTTCAGCTCCGAAGCTAATTTCAGGAGTTTCAGGTTGGAGTTGAGTGAATATTAGTGGAGATAAGAATTTCTGAAAATGAAAGATTTTATGATGATAAATTATAGACTTTTATTATTATAATTTCTGTTTAAAAAATAAATAAATCAGCATAAGCTATTGACATGATCACAAGTTCAAAAAAATATGAAAAATAATCAACTGGTGAGGCTTTAAAGATACTTTAAAAGAATCAATGAAGTGATCAAATTTAACACAGAGGGCTGATTTTTTAAAAATTCATAACTTATTATTATTATTAGTAGTAGTAGTATCATCATAAGTATTAGCCATAGAGCTGTGGGATTTAGTAAGGTTCCATGGTTTAGGTCAAAGTTTTTGCATGAATTTTTTTCAAGAAAACCCATGACCCCAGCTGGGAGGCCCTAGGTGAGTCGGCGTGGAATGACTCCCCTCTGAACCCTCAGGTTATGTGTAAAAATTCACCAAAATGAGACAAACAGAACCAGAAACTGTAAAAACGTTTTAAAGGTCCTTCAACTATTTACTGACATTTAGTTCCATCAGAAAAATGATCCAAATTTAAGCTTAAAAATGAGATATTTTCATCAAAATCACTTTATTCCACAAGTCTCATTAAAAAAAAATAACTGCACTAAATAAATCCTGTAAAAAATAAAAACAAAAACTGAACTGGGATGAACTGCAGGTTGTGTTTACACAGAGCAGATATGAGACAAATATGGCAGCAAATTTGAAAAGAATAATGAATTTTTGTGACATAAATAACACAGAAATTCAACTTTTGTTTTTCTTTTTTAATTTGTGGTATTATACCGTGTCATACTACACAGACAACATTTCTGAGCTCTCTTTATTTTAGCTATGGTTCTGTTGTTTCCAAAGAGGTGCAGGACTTTATATTAGTACAAAATGAGCCCTGAGTGAGTAAAAATGTAACAGAACCTACTTCTGGTTCAGAGGGATAAACAAACAGGGCACAGTACACTATTTGGTGAGCTTCAGTGGTGCTATTAATTAGTGTTTTTTTCTATTAAAGCAGCCACACAGAAATACAGCATCACCTGACTAGTTGTCAAAAATGGCGCTTCTTTAACTGTTTTGGTTCTCTGCCCTGCACCTTTACTGTCAACTGTATGCAGCCTGCTGAGCAGATGGCAGACAGACATAATTAGCAACTAGCTGGTGAACATAAGAGATCATTTAGCTTTAACTAAGAGCCAAAAGGAGTTTATAAAGAAAAAAAACAGTGCTCAAAGGAGTGAAAATGGATGTGAAAATAGGCACTGTTTACCATATAAACTCAAAAAAAAACCATAGTAGAGATTAAAGTGTAGACAGAGCCAGAGCAGCTTTTTAACTGTGTTCCCATCCTTTATGCTAAGCTAAGCTAACTGTCTCCCATCTGTAGATTTATACTTATACTACACTGGTCATGTTATCTGAATTCAAGAAAGAATGCAAATGAGCATTTTCACCCAAAATGAAAAGCTATTCCTTTCATTTTCACAGATTCTAAAATCCTGTCATCAAGTTTCAAATTCAGATTTTTTATTTTAGTTTATGACTTTGCAGGTCAGTAGAACTTGGTTCTCTACTAATCTGAGTCTTTAGGAATAACACTATATGTAAGTCTATACTGTAGCCGACTTCACAAGCCTGAGATAACCTGAGAATAAATGAGATAAAACACATTCTGTGAAACCATTTCTGACAGCTGTATAATGAAACTTTTCACTCTTGCAACATAGATGTAACTGAGGCAACACCTAGACTCAATTATACCTGCAAAATAGTAAATATCAAAGCCAGACCCAGGGTCCATGTGGAAATGAAATGATAACCTGTGAAAATATTTTGAAAGGTAGCAGCAGAAGAGTTGTTTAATAATGAATGTTAGCCCAATATTGAACCCCATTTTAATTCTGTTTGCTCTCCAACTAACTCCTGAAGGAAACATTTGGCTCTTTAATTGCTAAAAACTCCACAGTTCACCAGCCAGTTACTAGTTTTGCCTTTATCAGAGTTTTTCCCCCTCTCAAAACAGCTTCTGCTTAAAATAAAGTTAATTAGGACCACTGACTGTGTATAAAATATGGATGTAGCCTCTGGGTCTGAAAAGTGAGGCTAATTCTGAAGTAACTTAAACCTGCCGCCAGCAGGGGGCGACTCCTCTGGCTGAAGTCTAATTGTATAGAAGTCTATAAGAAAATGACCCTCGTCTCACTGGATTTATTACCTCAGTAAACATTTTTCTAATAAGTTTATGGTCACAGTTGATAATTTTAAGTTTCCCTCAGTATAAAATAAAGTTCATTTAGTAAATGATGGTCCCATTTAGAGTAAAATAGACGATAAAACAGGGTATGTTTTAGTGTCCTCAAGCTCTAGTCGGATCTATTCCTCACTCATCTTGCCAGTTTCAAAAGACTAAGATGGCAAACATCAAAACTACAGACCAGTTGGTGACATCATGGTGGCTACACCCATCTCTTATATACAATCTTTTATATACAAGACCGAGTTTGCAGGCTGGAAAACCAAAACAACAGCAGAATTAATCTACAAAGTCGGGTGATAATTTTGTCTTGGTTTGTCAGCTATGGAAATATTAAGACAGCTTCTAAATTAGTCTTTTGAAGTGTTGCTGATGGATTCCACTATCATCTTTTCTAGCAGGCCATAACTGCAGTTGCTCATTATTTTTGAGGAGTGCCATCAAATTACTGGCGCCACCAGGGGTTTGCATTTCACAGAGGATCAAACCCCCAAACAAACCATTATGCTCATTATTTGAACCTGCTGCCCTCATATTTAATTTGAAAGGCTGCACTTAACCCCGTGAACCCGAAAAACACCCGCCAGCCAGTTTGAAAGGCATATTGTCTTTAAAGAATGCCAAAATAACTCCATTTATCATAATACAAACTGTTTTTGTTTACTTTCTGACAGTCTTTGAACTATCTATGTGCTGTTTGGTCAGAAAATTAACCAAATATAAGCTTAAAATTGTGGTATTGTATTTAGAACTGTTTTATTCCACATGTCTCATTTAACAATTTCTTTAACAAAAGAAACCAATTGCAGCAGATTCTGTAAAAAACTAAAGATTCTGGGCTCCTTGGTGATTAGTGACTCAGGTAGGACCAATAGTCAAGTGACAAACATGTATTGACTTTTAGGCTAAAATGCAGGCACTGCATGCACAGAGCAGATATGAGACAAGTGTGGAAACACGTATGTAGTATGTAGAGCCACTATTTTTATTTCAAGTATTGCTAACAGCTCTGGGAACTGTTGTGCATGTCGAGTCCAGGTTTTACAATTTTTATAAAATAACTAATCAAAGAAATTTAATATTTGTGTTGTTTTTTTTTTGTTTTTTTTAAAGATTTATAGCAATATAGCTGTGTCCTATTACACTAAAGACATGTTTGAGTTCTCTCTCCTTCTAGTCATGGCTGTGCTGTTTCCATAGAGGTGCAGGACTTTATATTCTAGTAGAAAATGAAGCCACAGTGAGTAAAAATGTGGCATTAGCAGAAAATGTTCTGAAACTGTTTGGGGTTCAGAGGGTTAAACGTTAAAGTCATTGTATCATTTCCAACTAAAATATATAAACCAAGGAGCCAAAGGATCAATGTGTCGCTGTCCAAATATCTGTGCAGCTCACGGTTTGTGCAAAGAAGTGGAAGATGAGAGGAGAGCGCAGCCATTCTCTGACCATCTAGAAGCAGCCAAGCAAATAGAATAAAGCCGACGACAAACCTCCACACAGCGACAGCGCATACACACACAACTGCAAACACCCTCCACACACTGGCATCCAATCAAAGTCAAAAGGAGATTAAGAAGGAAGACCTGCTGCACAGATGTTAATTTCAACCATCTGGGAAAACACTCTACCAGACCTCAGAGTTACTGGTTGATTCATATCAGAGATGCTGCCTGAATAGCATTCAGATTACGGCACAACACACAGGAGTAGAGGAGTAAAGAGAGTCGAGGCGAGGTTAATGTCCTTGACAGCATCTGAAGTCAATTTGAAGTCAAGAATTGAGATAGCTCAGCAGCGGATCAAAGCCAAAACAAGATCAAATCTTTTTTTTCACCTTGGTTCTCTTACCCAACCTCAAGGATACTGCATCATGAGTGCATCTTCCCTGTTGGCAGAAGGAGACCTTACTGCATATAGGAATCCAGCATTTCAAAGTGTTTTGTTATCTTTGATGCCTGAAAATTGAAGGCACAATCTTGCACGGTTTGATTTGCGATACCGCGGTCTATTATTGAAGAGGCTTTTCTGTGAAGTGCAGCGCCGCATGTCAAAGTGGTGTAAAGGACGTCCTCCGCTGCGCGACACTAAAATGGGCATTACCACTATGATTTGCCTTGAAACATTTAGCTAAGAATCAGTGATGAATCCCATTAACAATTTAGAAACTCATGCATTACTGATTACATAACTGCTGAAAAGTGAGCGTGGAGCTCAGGGAGATTCATCCTCCGGAGCTGAAGTGCAACAGTGTTATTTCAGATGATAGGTCCTGGCATCTTAAAGTGCAGCAGGAAACATATCCGGAAGCCGGGCTTTAAATAAAAAGGGAAATCACCATTTAAAATAAAATTGACGCCAGCAACTGCAACAGAAGACAGATAAAAGCTGAAGCAGCTGAGACACTGACAACTTGTTTCCCATCAGAGGAGAAGGAATGAAGGAGGAAGGAGCAGATGAAGTCAGTATGTTCATGTGATTTCTGTTCCTACCTAATAAAACGTTGGGGCTCTGTGGTGTGAGTTCTGACTCAGGCTTTTCATACCTACTAATTCTTCCACAAAGTTGGAGGAATTCTTCAGCTGTGTTTGTTCATCTGTCTGCAACTTTATGAAACAACTAGCAGGCAAACTATAATGCAACTTGGTGAAGAGGTGGCCTAAGGAAGACGCCAGTAAATTCTGGATCTGGACTACTTTCTCTAAAACCTTGAGGTAGTGCATTGGCCTTGGCGTACTCTTCTAGTTTTGAACATGAATTTTAAAGAATAAGGTTGGTGATATTCCACGTTTTCATTTTTGTCAACAAATCCAATAAAAAGACCCCTAAAATAATAAAAATAACAATAATATTCCCTATACATACACACACAGCCCTGTTGCCTTCAATACTCATACATAAAATACACTGAATGAGCTAAATATATTGGTCCTCAACAAATACACTATTTACTCCCATTAGAGAAAGAGTTGCTTTAGATTACAGTGCCCAGCTCTCTTGGGAGATTATTTAACTTTTTGTAAAAAATAAATAAATAAATAAAACTAACTAACTATATGCTCGTGAGCTGTTTTAAAGATTTATGCATTCAGTAGAGACCAAAGCGCCTGAGGCTGAGTGCTTCACACAGGGCAGGGCAGTTTGAAAAAGTTTGGTTGGTTTTGGTCTTTTCACAGGATCTGTTGACAGAACACACCATCTTATGCTTTACACTGTAGGACTGAATCATCTCAAGCCTTAATACTAGCTACGTAGCTGCAGACTGATTTCTCTGACCAAAATGTAAAAAGTTTTTCAAATACAAATACGTTCACATGACGTGCTCAGAGAACTTTTCTGGCACAAGCATTGCTTTTTTTTTATGAACAAAAAGGATAAAATGTTGCTATTATTGACTTATATGTGAAATGTATTAAGCTGTGTTATAATGTTTGAAAGGCGCTATGCAGGTTAACCCTCTGAATCTCAAAACCTGTTTCTTAAAAAAAAGAAAAGAAGTTAAAATACAAAAACACCCTCATTTATTAGAGTCAGAACAGAACGAATCATCAGAGTTTCAACTTTCCGACCGTCCTTGAACTACTCATCTGTAACATCCCTTCCGGTGGAAAACATAATCTAATCTAAAATCGGGATGTTGATCAAAATCACTTTTATTTACTTGTCTCAATTAAAGATTTGCCAAAAACAAACTAGCAAGAAAAAAATGTGGTCGCATGACAAAAATTCAAAGATTTTTCAGCTGAACTGCAGCCTGTGTTCACACAGAGTAGAAAGAAGTATGGACATGAAATAATTATTATATCGATGTCATACTGCACAGAAGACATGTTTAAGTTCTCTCTATTTCTAGTCATGGTTGTGCTGTTTCCACAGAGGACTGTAGATTGCAGTGAAAAATGTGCCCACAGGGAGTAAAAATGTGAGAGAAACTGCCTGGGGTTCAGAGGGTTAATGCCATTATGCATTAGGCTTGTATTATCAGTTATTCTGCATGTTTCTTAAAGCTCTTTTTCATTCCACACCTGTACCTGTTTGTGTCTGTACATGTCCTGTTTGTGTCCCAGAGAATGAGGTAGAGATTGAACAAAACACACCCAAACTGAACCTCGGGACGACCAGTGTTGGTTTTAAATCATTCTTATTTACATGTCCCTAGTTTTGATGTAAATTGGGACACCACAGACAGGTGGAGCATGACTTTGACCTGTGCAGCTTGGGGGTTAAGCCATTACCAACAAAGAAGCAAACAGGTGCAGAACCACACAGGACAGTGGCCACAGGCAAAGGGTTTGTTTTAATTGTTTTTTTACCCTCCGCTTCTCTAATTCTTTCTGGAGCTCCTCTGCTCTCGACTTTTCGAGGAGCAGACTCTGCTCAAGCTGACGAATATGGGCATGTTCCAATTTCGTCTGAGTCTACAGAAAGAGACAAAGAGAAAGACAGAGAAGGGGAAAAAAAGAAGAAGGCTGAAAGGGAAAGAGAGCCATAAAGATCAAAGAGGAATGATAGGGATCAAAACAACTGACAACAGATGATCAGAGGGCAGCTCAGTAGACAGCAGCACTGAGAACTGAGATGATCACATGATGGGGGGATTTAAGGAGAACATCTGAGGTTAGACTGCATTTTCACAGGAATTGCATTTTGCAGTTAAGGAGAACTTTGTGGTCACTGGTACACGACTGGTGAGCACAGAGGTTTTCCTTGCAGCCGGCTTAGGACCAATTATTGCTTTTCGCATCCGTGTGCAAAGACTAATGCCGACTCTCAAACACAGTCAGGCGATAGATGTTTAGTGGATGTTTCCGGCTGGCAGGCTGCGACTTTACACTGGTTACAGATCAGACTGTAGTATTGTGTCAGTGTGATCATTTCCGAGTTGAGTCAAGCCCTGCAAACGGACATAGCACAGGATATCTGGAGATTTTAGAAGTTGCACTGTGTTTGTCCATGTACAGATCAAAGCACCTCTAAAGTCTGACAGTCCCTACTTTGATTACAACTATTGTAATGATGACTTAGAAGGTGTGGACTACCAAGAATCTCCTCATACAACCTCTCCTTATGACAAGCATCCATTTCCTGGTCAATATGCATTTGCCACGCTTGCAGTGTAGACAGTTACATATTCTGGGCTGGACGCAAACCTCCGCTGAAGGGAACCACATGAGTGTGCACTTTATTCAACTTGTCCCTACTGTTTTTGATTCATTTAATTTAAATACTCTAATTTTTATTACATGTTTTGTTTTATTTCTTGAGCTGAAAGTACAGTATATTTTACTAATCATGCATGGAAGGTAGCTGTTCCAAAGTCAGGATGTTGAGGATGTGACGTCAAAATTGTCTCACAGTTTCTCACAGTTCAAAATGCTAGTTGATAAGGCTGATGACATTTCTTTTCCTTCTTATTGTCAACAAATACAAGACAAACAGAGTAGAAACTAGAACCCAACCGATATATTGGTTGGTAGATATTGTCATCTGATATTGGCCAATAACAGATAGTATGTGTGTGTATCTGTGTACATATGTTGTTCAACGTGGCAACTTTAGTTTTTTCGTACAGAACATATAGCTGAAAACCATGCTTGGGGTAATTTAGAACTGGTGTCATCACACAGTTTGTCCAGCAGAGCAGCTCAGACTCCACTGTTTACAACACTCTCAGCAGCGTATGTAGCAGAGCAGACAGTGGTGTGGAGTCGAGCAGTGTCTTAACAGTAAGCTCCCAACTAGTTTGGGAAATATATTGCAGCAAAGTAAAAAAAAAACATTTTCCCTTCTCATTCTTAGTTTAAGATATATACATGCATTTAAATATATTAAGAATATTAGCTCAAAAACAGTGTCAACTGAGCTCTAATAGAAACAAGTGTTGTCTGAGTATCAAAAGCCTGATATATATGATGTTTCTGGTCCACAGAGCTCCATTGTTGTCCACAATGCAATAAAGGCCTATCATTGTGTCTCATCGTTGCACTGGATGACATTCATTAACATAAACATGGGTCCTTAAGTCTATTTTGACTGTCTTGCTGCTGTAAATACTCATTACAGCACCACATAATCATGTATTAATCCGCTACTGAAAATAATCCCAACTAATACATCATTTCATAATGTTTAAGTAGCGTCTACAGAAAAGTGCAGATGTTTCATCTAATTACTGAACCTCTCTTAAAAATCAGATTGTATTTGTTTTTAAAGCTTTAGATCTTCCGTAGAAACAAATGACAGAGAGTTGAGGGCTACAGATAGAGAACAGAGTCACAAAGTATTAAGAGACGACTAACACACTGTTGGTTTTGGACTTTTCATCGGATTTGTCGACAGTAAGAAAATACAGATAAATGACTGACTTCTCTTTAAAGTGGCGTGAACTGTGACAAAGTGGCCTTCAGAGTTTACCTTTCCTATTAGAGTAGATAACCTTTTAATTGCACTTTGAGCATGTCTTAGTGTATCTGCAGCGACGGCCTACTTTTCATTTATCTGTGTAAATATTACTTCCATGCACTGCTGGATCTTTATGCTGGATTATAGGTTGTAGTATTATTATTGTTTTAAATTGGTGCATTCAAATAAAGGACATCTTGAGGGACAAATGGGAGAAAGGACAGACCGTGTACCTTGTCTAATGGATTTCAGACTTTAGGTACACAGCCTCAATAAAGTAAGAAACTCATTTGTGGGGTTTAAATCCTCAAGACTTTGTATGCTATAACTGAAGCAGAGCTGTCTACTCATGAAACACATGTACAGTAGTGGACAGCAGTGTATTGAGTGAGTTGTGGTCAAATCCAGATTCTGTTAAAGCAAGAAAATAAACTAATGTGAAAAACTCTTTAAGTATGTATTCATTAACCCCCTGAACCCTAAAACAAGCCACTGGGTTTGAAAGGCATGTCATCTTTTTTTAAAAATTCACCACAATTATACCATTTATCAGAGTCAGAAACTGTAAAAAAAAAATGAAAGCAGCATTGGATTTTAAACATTCCAATTGTGCTTGAACTACACTTTATGGCATGTCTGTTGAAAAACGTAACCATATTCAAGTTTAAAATCATAGTATGTCATTAAAGTCAACTTTTTCTACATGTCTTATTTAAAAATTAGCCCAACATTAGCTGCTGCTGCAACGTCCGAATTTCCCTATTGGGGATCAATAAAGTAATATCCTATCCTATCCTATCCTAACATTAACCACTTAACTAATCAGATTCTGTAAAAAACTAAAAATTCTGCAGAGCAACCATGAAGCTTTTAGTGACTCAGCAACAACCAAAAATCACATGACAAAAATTCAAGGACTTTTCAGCTGAACTGGGCTGAACTGCAGACTGTGTTTACGACACTAAAATGTAAGTAGTAAAATAGTAGTGGTAGTAACAGTAGCAAAGTAAATTTAAAAAGTATGTGGAGTCCCCACACTTCTTTCCAGTATTGGTAACAACTGTGGGCACTTGAAAAAATGTTGCAAAAAAAATTATCAAAGAAATTAAAATTTTGTCTTTTCGTTTTATTTTTATGAACATTTCATTACTTTATATTGCAGTAAAAAATGAGCCCACAGTGAGTTCAAATATGACAGGATCAAAAACTGCCCAGACACTGCCTGGTGGTTCAGAGGGTTAAGTGTAATCTGTGTATATCTGAAAAACAGTCACACATCAAGTTGAGGTTTGTGCATCCAAACCATCTTTCCACAGACTTTTTTACATCTTTTTTTGTCTTGATCTCCAGGATGAGCATGATGCTGTCTGGGTTACACCGTATGAAAAACTATCTACTGAAACATTAGCATGATGGAGCACATACATTTTAGCATTGATGCATATATTGATAATGCTGATAAATACCTCCAGGTCTCCTTTGGTGATGGATTCCTCTTCTACTCTGAATTGGAGGTCCTCCACTTTCCTGTAAAGACATCATATAAAATGTCCACAGAGAATGACAAAGAGAGGATCTGAGTGAGAATAATGAGGCATATTCAAGACAAGTCCTGTTTTCAAATGAGGATAATGTGGAAAATAGTCACACTGTAGGCAGCCAAAGTGATCAATCAAGCACCTGTAGTCACTTTAACACATGAAACTGTATTTATGATGTAGGTTCCAGCACTGTTACATTACCTTTTCTCTTCTTCAAGCTGATTGGCCAGTTCCAGTTTATCTTTCTGTGTGCTCGCCAGCATTGCTTTGACTTGCTGGAGGGTGTTTTCATTCTCTGTTATATACTGTGGGCAGAAAGACGAAATTTGTTTGTGTAAAACAAGCAGCAACAGGCCTAAAAGAGGTGTAGGCCTGTTTTGGCCGTTCTTGAATACTTTTAATTTTGCCTTTATATGCCAAGACTAGGGCTGCAGCTATCGAGTATTTTATTAATCGAGTATTCTATCGATTATTCTGGCGATTAATCGAGTAATCGGATTAAAAAAAAAATAGTAATTTAATTTAATTACTTTAGCTTAATTTCATAGTAATACATGACAGAGATGATAATAAAAGTCAGTTAGATGAACAACCAATTCAATTCCCCTTAAAATAAATAAATAAAGCATCAAAAGCGGAAGTGAGGGCCCTGTGCAGCTCCTTTCATGTTGCTGTGGGGTTCAGGTTCAGCTCCTGGGGAGACTTGTGAGCAAAATAGGCGGAGTTTACTAAAACATCCAGCGGGGTGACGTCACCATCCTCTCAAGCTGGAAGCTTTTGGTTTGATACAAAAGTCAACAGTAAAGATGTATTTGTCCCGTGCTAAGTAGCAAACGTTAGCACTAGCCTTGCTAGTACGAAAACATTTCTCCCCGAGTCTCAATACAACCACAAAGTCGTGTCTATAATTCACCGGCTTTTCCTCCACTTTGCCCTCCGTGCAGGTGAGATGCACGTTCTACGTCATAGCGCGGAGGAACTTTGACCGCAGCGAGCGTGCGTCGCGCGCTGCGTTGTGCTCTCGCTTTGCTCGGTGCACCGGCATTCCGTTGTTGCGCGGCACAAGCGAGGCGCTGCTGCCGCGTTCGCGGACATCGGCGGTGTATCGTGCTTATATAGTATATGGTGGAATAAACGAAGCTTCGAGGCAGAGAATTTTGCCTCGAGGCATTTTAGTAATCGAATTACTCGAATAACTCGAGGAATCGTTTCAGCCC
>OMNN01000895.1:0-16852 GCA_900302755.1 Chromis chromis | reverse complement strand
TTTTTTTTTCCATTACTTGACTGTTTATTCTTTAAATAATTTGTCTTTTTAAAGAGACTACATCTTTATTTTCAATATAAAATCATATCTTGCATATTGATAATTAAAATGAATCACAAACCTTGAATAAGAAACCCACATTTAAGCAAAGCAATTGCAATTATAGTGAGATCTGCTTGTGACTAATGTGAGGCAGTGACACATTCACACAGTTGCCATTATTTTTGCCAACTTTTCATCCTGTTTTTGTCTGTACAAGTTCTGTTACTTGTATTGTTATTATTTTAATTTCTCACATTGGTTTAGGAGTATAGGCTCTTTTTCTTATTAGAAATCGGTTTGTGTGACTGCTTAGCCTGATTGTGGTTGTGTTGGGTATGTGAATTTCCTTCATACAACAGATCTCTGGACATAACTGCAAGATTTCATGACAGCACAAAGTGTGATATGAAAAGTGGAGGCCTCCAGGCAACAAACAGGGAAAATGGACCTTTCAATAAAGTAGCAGACAGCTTTTGTCCCTGCTGTTAAAAAATATAATTCGCAATATTCCAAGGAAAGTGAAAGTCTCAATCTTCAACTATGTTTGTTGGGTATCTTTAACCAGCTGACCTAAATCCAACATCCACGTTTAAAGCACATTGCACAAATTTCCAGTAGGGACAAAGATAGATGAATGAACATGAACTTGGACTGAATGAGTCCAAAGCTGTGTTATGGGTTTATTTCTGACTTACTGAAAGTATTATTGCACATGCAGGTTAGTAATCAAGCTAATGAACTGGGATATAGAGGCAGTTAAGTGTCGCCTATTACTCTTTACTTCCAAAGCTGCTGCTGCTGGGTTACCATGTACCACAGAAGAAGACATGCTGACATAACCCATTAACCACCTTGGGAGATTCCACTCACTTTCTGATTACAGAATTCAATAGAGATACTGTAACTGTGATAATGGAGACAAATGTGTTGCACACCATTTTCACATGCTGGGCTGGGTATAGTACCGAGACAAAATAAAAATCATGGTCAATAGAAGGTTTTAAGGTTATTCGCCATACAATTTGGTAGTTATATTGAGAAACAGCAGCTGTGAGCAGCTGGTGGTTGTTGGAAATGTTGGATTGACTTAAGAGAAAACTGTTTTGCCTGTGAGATAGTAATGGATACATAAAGAGAACTGGAAGTGTAATAATAGTCAGCTGATTGGTCAGAATACATTTACTGTTGTGGAAAATAAGTAAAATATGAAATTTGGGCATTAGGATGTATACTATACAGTCATCAGTAGTTAAAGTCTAATTAGCATTTTATGAGTATTGCAGCAACTTTCAGGGCTAAAAAAATTAAGCCAATTTGAATTAATTTCCTTGTGAGTGGTGCTACTTGTAGAGGCAGGTGGGTGCTGTCATAGTACAGTCAGTGGGCTATACTCAAACTCTAGCTCTTTGTGCATTTTTGGATTAGCTGTGAGTTTGGAAATCGGGCCAAGATGGCGACGGCCACTGACTGTTCAGGAAACCTATGTGTGACAATACTTAGGGTTCATCTTTTTATACAGTCTATATATTTTCAATATCTGTGTGGTTTCGAGGCTCAATGCTCACCATCAGCCCAAAATCTCTCACAAAGTTGCCGAAAACTCATTTGTGTGCACACAGACTAGCACAAACTGGCACAAGTTCACAGATGTTTAAGGGACGTCAAAGATCAGAATATTTCAAACATCGTTCAACAGGTGGAATTGTAAGTATATTCACATCACATTCAAGTAAATGCCAAACATAGCTTTTTCACAGCCTGACAATCCAATCAATCTGCTGTTAATTTGTACATACTCACATATATATGCCCATTTGTATAATGTATGGGCTGATAATAAACGGAGAACTTTCTGATTAACACAACTCTAATGACTGCAATCAACTTAAACTCTGCAAATGAACTGTTAAGATGTGCAGGAATGGAAAATGACCAAGCCTGGCCGTACTAAACTAAACTTTTAATAAAAGTTATTAAGGCCGTGCTGATTGGCTGCAGCGAGCGTGAGCTAAACAAACACAGAGATTTATGAGTCAGATTCGCTGAGAAAAAGTCAGGGTTTTCCCGCAATGAATAACTCGAACGTTGTTTATTCAGGTAAATTTGCAAGCAGCGCATTGAGATCGGAGGCCTTGGTGCACTGATGCTTATGAAGATGTATGGGTAAGTATCCCTTGGGATACACCTGCTCAGACAGCACAATCTTTCCTAAGCAATGACTCTGCAACAGCTTTTTTTCCTCTGTCTGCTGCTGAATCTTAATCACTGTCACTGGAATACAGGCCAGGTGCTAAAACATTCTGACGGCGTTGCAAGAAAACAATGTGCGTTTTGCATACTGTACATCTGTTTTTTGATTACTTTGCAGGATACAAGACCCTGTAGCTTAAACAGGATTCAGGGCCACGAGAGCAACTACCAGGACAACAGTGTTTTGACCAACTGTTCTTTTAAATCTGCTGACATATAAAATATTCTCTTTCATATTTATCAGTGGAGTTAGTGGGGTCATTGAAGATACAAGCTGTATGGTTGTGAATAGACTAAGAGCAAGAAAGGCTCAAAACATTAACATTAGAGCCAACATTTTTCTTCAAAATAAACAAAACTAAAGAAAGTTTTTTACTAAACTCATGGTCACAGATAGATTGAAATACTACATATCCAATCCATGTTATCAGGTTTGCACTTACTGTATTTGCCTGTTAAATTAAATTTTTTTTTTTTAAAGGTGAAAATGCTGCCAGTTCAAACCTGCTTCCAGTTGTTTTCTGGAATTGAATTTCTGAATCATAACAGAATTAATCAGGCATGACGACTGCAAATTTACAGAATGTTAAAAATGCTGGCAGTATGATGAGATGCTGAGCATCCGTGTCATTTGACAATTTTTTTTTGGCTAAAACACTGTGTTCATCAGAGTCATTTTCTTTTACCAAGCTGTCCAATTACAGTGGAGGGGCGGGACGAATACAAAATTGACCAACAGTTACATTTTACTTGTGTAAGTTACTCTGCCATCCATTAACAGTTCTTTAAATGAGGGGCAAGGTCTGAAGGTTTATTGTCACCCAAATAAAGGTGCTTTGAAAACTATACAAAAACACACAAAAGAGAAAAATAAATTACATTTTCAGTCACAACACATATTCACAGCATTATCCTGCTAAGCTTAAAGCCATAATAAATCAAAACTGGGTATAACTGCCATGAGATGTGGAAAACAATTAACGCTTGCATAATGCTAATATATAATAGAACTACTGAACTACAATTTAACAACAATGGAGGCAAAGTAGGGAAAGACCTATTATATTATCATTTTTACGATTATCAGTATCAGTGTTATTATTGACCGATTATTGATAAATTAAATGCGCTACTTCAGGTCTGATGCAGCCACCTCTCTCTGCCTGTAGTCACTCTGTGGTCTCAGAATTGTTTCTCAAGCAGAGACAGCAAAAAATGAACAAGAAACACAAGCCGTTGCCACAAACCAGGAAATTAGCTTCTCTCACAGTGGCTACGGCTACGCTTACCTTGAAAGAGGGTCTGGTAAACAATAATTAATACTGCTTTAGATATGGTCCTTGGTGGGCAATAAAAGTGATAAAACAGTGAAAGAAAACAGAAAAACAGCAGACGTAACTACAGGAGACAAACTGATCAATCTCAGTTGATGCCACATAAACAGAGATCTATTTTACATATTTACTCAGTTATCCTTATAAATAAAGAAGCCTAGTTATAAATGACAGGTTCCCTGCTATCACATGCTGTTAAAACATTACACTCGATGTGCATCAGGTCCAAGAATTGGTTATTGGCCTTTCTTGATCACCAATAAACAGCATTGGTAACTGCCCTAATAAAAAAATTAAAAAAACATCGGCTGATCCCTAAGGAGAAGTTAATGCTCCTGGTTTCTGAGTATCCATGTTTATACCAGATTACAACCCCAGATTACCACCAGTTATAAATATGAAAAGTAATACTACTATGAACATTTTGTCCACCATGGGTCTACCAGGTAAGCTGCAGTCAGCTGCAGTCGATCAGTTCTTGCAACACATTATTTATTCTGTACCACTGTGTCTCAGCTGAAAAAAGTGCTGCACCTCCGAAGCCCTGTCAAGCACCCACAGCTGGGCATCTGCAGAGGAGCGTCTGGCCTTTTCAGCTGGCTTTGGAAGAAACACAGCAATCAACAACTTCTAGAACAAAAATAAGGTAATAATAACATGCCACCTATGGAATTAAATATTTTTCTGTGTATCAGTGTACTGGCAATGGGAGAAAGTACACCGATTAACCACAACATTAGGACCACTGACAGGTAAAGTGAATAACGTTGATTGGTACTTATTGGTACTATGTGGTGTTCTGCTGGAAAACCTTGGATTTTGGCATCCATGTTGATGAGACTTAGACACCCAAATAAACATTGCCCCAGAACAAGCACACTCCCTCATGCAAATGGCAATCCCAAATGTCACTGGCCTACCCCGACAGGAAAATGCACCCCACCACATGGCAAAAACATCAAACAATCAGGAACATCTTGAGGAACATGACAATCGCCCAAGATGTTGATTTGACCTCCAGACCCCATTCTGATCAAGCATCAACAGGATGCAGTGGAACAAGTTTGACTGACAGAGGCCCCACTGCACAACCCAGAATACCCAAAGGATCCACTGCCAACGTCCTGGTGCCAGACCCCATAGGACACCCTGAGAGGTCCTCTTGTCCATGCCCAATGGTTCAGAGCATTTTTGAGCACATAAGGGGGACCAATACAATATTAGGCAGGTGGTCATAATGCTATGCCTGATCAGTGTGAGTGTATACATTTGCACTATGCCCTTTGCTGCTGTAACACTGCAAATTTTCCTGCTGAGTCTTAGATGAGCTGGTGAGCTTGAGCTGCAGTCAGTGGGGAGGTGTGAGTGAAAAGAGGTGTACAGTTACATCCAAGCCATTTTAAAGCAGGAAGGGAGTATTTTCATGGCAAAAACTTGAAAATGTCTAACTCTGATACACAGAGATTAGTTTTTCTGGGTTAGATGTAACTGAGGAGGACTTTAACAGAAAACCTTTCATAATTGTGCCTTTATTTCTTGAGCAACGCTACGAACGAAGTTAAATGTCACACTACTTCCATTTACTTCCAGCTATTTCAGTTATAACCCAACATATCCTATAAATAGGGTCTCTATCTCCTTTTAGAGACACAGTGGTATTAAAACACTTTATTGATACCCAAGGCACAACTTCTAAATGGGGATTTTCCACAAACTTTTATATTTAGAATCAGATTAGTAGGCAGCAGCAGAGTGCAGGCAGCTGATCTGCGTGTTCCTATTGCCCTGTAGTCATGCCAAAGTAATACAGTGTTAAATAAGGATTCAGTTGATATTTTATCAATGGAGAAATAAAACCGGCAGCAATTTTATCCCACAGTGTTACCAGTGAAGTCAAAGTCTGATTTAGTTTCTGGGTTTATTTGAATATTTGCCCTAACAAGGTTAAAACCACAGCCATTCTATTCCTTTGATAAAATCTGCCAGTGTGGTTTGAGTATTTTAATTTCAGACAGGAAAGTTTAATGGTGGATAAAAAGACAGAACATTGGTTGAGTCACACACAGCCCCACAAACATGCGAAATATTTTTTTTGTCTGTATTGAAAGGTTAAATGAGCAAAGCTTTTCAATTTAAATGGTAATTGTTTGATTTTTAGCATTTCTTAAAGCTCGTGATTGTTGTTTGTTGATACAAGGTCATGCGGAAAAGTCTGTTATTTTAGAAATAAAAATTGCCAAAAGCTGGTTGCAATGTGGAAACAGTCACGGATGGTAAAGCAGAGTCAAGAGAATTGATGGAAAGATTTTACTGTGACTGTAGACATCATGTAACATTAAACTGCATTAATATGTATGTGCAGCTACAGTGTGCAGTTCTGGGAAACACTGTCAGATCATGTGTCTTCTGCTATGTGCTTGTATGACCAGAGGTTGGCACAGCGTCCACACACTCCCCTGTGGCTATATCTTCTGTTAGCATGGCAACAGTTGGCGAGCTCAGGTGAGCCAGGAGCCTCACGTGTCTGACCCGGTCACCTGCCAGGCCTGGCACAGTCCACGGAAATCTGAGACTGAAGAAATGATGGGCCTATTGTTGAGTGACATGCCTATTCTTTTCCCTTCACCTTTCCCCAGGCAAATCAATTTACTCTCCACAGGAAGGGTTTCCTGAGCGAGTCTATCTCTACATCTGTGTGACAGCCGGTGCCACATAAAATCCAATTTGATGAAAAGCAAATCTCACATCTGTCTGAGTGACTCTTTGCTGTCATGCGATTACATTTTTTGTCCTGCACATGTACAATATCCAAAACCTGACATTCAATAGATATTCTGAGGAGAATTTCGCATCATGTAGCTCCAACACTTGAATTACATCTTTTATAACTTACATCTATTTGTGTCTGCCTCTTCCAGGCTTTCATATTTCAACATTGCCCTTCAACCATTAACATGTCAGCACATTAGGATTACGAGGAAATAGCAGCAGCGTTTGCTTCACACTCTATTGTCAGCCGCGGTGCCTGTGAGTCTCCTCCATCCCACATGCTGTCCCATTCCCCCCGATCTATCATCACTCAGAATATCTGCAGTATCTTTAGCATTATTTATTTATATGTCTGCCCTGCTGCTCTTTTCACTTGGCTCCTCTACAGGAAGGTCAGGGTGCAGGGTCAGTGGCACACAGAGCCTCAAGAGGAAACTGGGATTCAGTGTCTCGTTCAAGGGCATGTTACTAGAAGAGCTACAAACTCTCATGAGAGGTTGAGCCTTGCTTACTGTATGGCCAAGTTTTCTAAAATTACACCCTGCTGCCTCGAATAATTTCTAACTTTAGAGAACATGCATTCTTAATTTGCATCGGTGCAAACTTGAATGCAAGTCTATCAAAATAAAAGCATGCAGCACTATTCCTCTCCTCAACTGTGACCATGAATACAAAAACATGCAATATCGGATTTAAAATCTAAGTAATCTTAGCCTCATTTTTCTTATACAGTATTGTCAAATCTCTGCCATCTTTAAATATTTATGGATAACCCTGATTTCAAAGCCAATCCACTGTTTGTTTTCCTACTCTTCCTCTTTGAGAGCTTCAACCCTCATGGGCTGACAAATATACAAAACCAAACTGCAATATCTCTAAGTGCTTTCCTCTTTTTGACAAAGGCGTCGCCTCAATTCCTATATATTTATTTAAGGGAGGAGAATGGCTCTGTAAGCTGATCAGTGAACTATATGGAAGAAAACAGGAAACATCTGTAAACAGCATCTAGATGAAGGCCATAATGCTGAAAATGATAGGTGAGAATACAGCCTCTGACACAAAGGAAGAAATACTAGCCTCCAAATCTAACACTTTTTTCTCTGAAATTGAGAAATACTATTATATGTATCACAGTCGCAAAAGTTTGAAGCCTCTATACTGTTTGGAAAATGGTTTTCAGACTTATATCGTGTCTCTCCACTGCTGGAATCATATACTGTATATTGCAAATGCTGTGATTGCTTCCTGCTAATTCTTTCTTTATTGTTTCTTATTTTCCTTCCCTTTACCACCGGCTTTATTAAAAAATAAATCTATGAGATGCTAAGCAGATTTACTAGTTTGCTAGTATTTGCCAAAAGTCTTGAGTGCCAAATGTGTTGGGTTTATTCCATGAGGGTAAAAACACTCTGTTGAACTGTCAGTCAGTGAAGCGACAGATTTTCCTTCCAACCATATTTCTAAACTTCTTGGCTCCCGTGTCCATCTGCTGTCCCCTGGCACACCGTTATGACCCTAGCGGAATTTAATTAACCAGTATTTGCGGAGATAAACTGAACCAGTTCTTAGCTCTAATCATAATGTAGCTTCATTTTTTTCCAGGGCAGAAACAGTTCCTCTCTTTTAGCTCTCTGGTTTCACCCATGAGGTCATGTCTTTGTCTGACCAAAGCTGCAGGCTGCTCATCACACATACGATCCCCAGAGAGACGGAGCTGCCTTAAGTTTTAAATATTTTATCTTCACCGCATTGCAGTGATGGTCGATTGTTTTGTCTTTTTTTTCTCTCCACCATTTGCCCAATATACTGAACCAACAAACATGTTCTAGTTGAAAAAATATTGATAAGCCATTAACATGACAGCCAAGGACACAGTGTTGCTGTGTGTGCATATATCACATCGGCTTAATCATGTCTGTGAGGGTTAGCAGTGTCCCCTGTGTCTCACTAGTAGTTATAAATCAGATGACTGGCTATTGTTACGCTTCCATTTTGAACAATTCAAAGAAATACAATAATCACTGTGCCAGTTGGTGGGTTTTGTTTGACAGAGCCAGGATTTGCCCCTATTTCCAGTTGCTTTGCTAAGCAATCTGTCTGCCGGCTGTAGCTTCATGTTTAGTGAACATATGAGATTGGTATTGATCTTCAAATGGACTCCAGCCCTGCATGAAGAAAAGTGCATCCATTCATTAGAATAGAGCCAGTCTGTTGACGCAGCAGGACGCTTAAGCATTGGAAAAAAATCATCATTTGGCAAAAAAAAAAAGTTTAACTAGGCTCAACTATGCAATGTCATCCAGTGAAGTGCTGCTTTGGCATATTTCTGACTTTGTGATGTGGATGCTATGTTTCTTCTCTTCTATCTCATGACTGTGGTAGTGAAAAGTTAAATGGATGTCACTGTGATCCAGAGTTGTAAAATTTAGTCTGTGACTTTACAAGCTGCACCACGGTGGCTCAGTGCTTTCTGTTTAGGGGTCGGTATGTTCCCTTCATGCTTGTGCAGGTTTCCTCTGGGAACTTTGTTTTTTTCCCACCATCAAAAACCAATTGTTTTTCCAAAGCGTCCTTGACCAGGAACCCACTGCTTCTCTGCATTTAACCTATCATCAGTATTGTAATACTGACGATGGGTTAAATGCAGAGAAAAAATGATGAATAACTTTAATAATAAACTATTGGGCAGGGATTTTTTTTAGTCATCTCATAAGCTTTCAAGCATATTATTAAGCTCATTACTCGTACACTTCCCTCTCTACCACAGCCAAAACTCCCTGACCAGCATGGCCCCCTGCACTGTTTTAATAAAGGCCTGTTTCAGTCTCAATCCTCACTAACTCTTGGCAAAAGAAAAAGATAATAGGCGTATCTTACAGCTGCACAGATCATTAAAAGGCAGAAATGCCCAGTCTGTCAGCAGGCATTTCAGGTGTTGATACTGGACGTATTATTTAGAATTTGGTTTAATAATGTTTCACAGCACCTCAGGGAACACCATGCAGCTTTATGAACTATGATTACTTCACTGCTGACGATAAACGAATTAAGCTCCTGTCAATGAAACAATCAAAACAACTCATTTATTAGATGACAACACAACTCTTAATGGCGAATCTGGGGGATGCGTCATCACAATCATGCTACACCCACACCATCAAAATGTCAGCCAGGAGAGCTCTTGACACGATGCAGATGCACAGGTGCTGGACTGCTGCTAATGAGGAAATGGTTGACATGTCCACACACAGCAGCCTCGTGAGGGGGAGATGGAGGAACCGGACTCGCATGAGCCCATCACTTGTGCCCCGGTGCAATCAGGCCTTTTTTTGGTGCAAAAGTAATGCATCCTCAATGCAATCACCCGACACTTTTACAGCCCCCCTGCCTTCCTCCAGGGCCTACTTTCAGCTGTCTGGAATGTTTTTCATTCAGCAACCAAGATGAGGCTTCTGCTCTTTTCTAGGTAATTGGTATGTTGCTCTGTGAGTCTGTGGATGGAAATATTGGCTATGAATCATTACATTATTGCTGTTTTTATGAACACCAATAATAGCGATGCACATATTGCAGTCGAGGCATCTTCAGTTCAGATGTCTCAAAAGCCACCATTCATCATTTTATAGTGCGTTTTCCCCATATTTGTAATGAGCATGCCACTATTTGTAGCAGATTTCTCTATGATCAAATTCTGAAAATATGTTTTATGCTCTTTTCTGAGTCCCCAAATGAAACATGCTCATTAGAATGAAATCTGCACCTCTCTCGCTATTTCTCTACTTTTTTTCCGTCACTTTCTTTTGGCCCATTATCAATTCTCACAGTTCACTCTCTCTATCTTCCTCTCACACTCTGTCATTTGTCTCCTTTGAGCTTTTGCTGACTTGAGTGATTTATTCACATCTCAAATTTAGTCTCATGGTGAAATGTGAATAACACCGGCGTCCCAGGGGCAGTCGTCTGGTCACAGCCGAATGTATTCTGAGCCCACGTTTCTTCATCCCTTTCTATCATTAACATCCTTATTACACTTGAGAATGAATAAAAATTACCTCCGTGGGTGCTTCACAAAGATGGATAAGTAGGCCCTGATTAATATAACAGCATCAAACTTCATACCCAGATTTCATTCATATTAGTTTTTTAAAATAGTTTTTCTTTCAGCTTACTTTTGTTCACGAGTGTGTAGGTGTTGTTTGCCACAATTTATGGCCCACTGAAGCACATTGAGTATCTTAACAATGCATTAGGCGGGATATTTCATGCAAAAATAATGCACTTCACATAGCACTTATCACACATCACTCATTTGACCAAACTAAATCACAAAGCAGGGCTGTGGTAGAGAAGAGCTGTAAATCTGCTGCATGCCCAAATAAAACTCTAAAGTTAGATATGGATAGTCCCCGAAGAGTGCAATAAATGCTGTCCTAAAGTGCAACAGAAAATACTTTTGTCAGTTTGACTTATTCTTTGGTAGTTTTCTGTAAATAGCCCCATCAGCTGCTCTGTGCTGCTCTGTACTATACTAACTGCTAACATCAGCATGCTAACATGTTAATGTTTAGCAGGTGTTATAGTCATCATCTTAGTTCGACATGCACACATTTGAAACCAAAGCACAGAAGTTTAAGTTTAAGTTTTACACTGGTGATATCTCAAGAGAAAAATCAGGGTTCATCCTCTGAGGACACAGAGCAGATACTGCACTAACCATTGTTGAGATATTTCAGTCTGACTGACAAACTCAGTATTTATATAGCCAGAACCTAAGAGCAAAGATACTGTATAGAACCAAATAGCAGCAAAATACTAGTAAACATCAGTCACTGTATGTCTCATTGCCAGTTTCTTTAGTTTTATGTTTAGACAGTTACTGATAAAACAAGTTGAAAATCAAACTTTCGCTGAAAAATGTGAAATTTTCACATCTCTGAAGGTGCACACAAACTCAGGTTTATTTTCAAATATGCTTGGACCCGGTGACATTGACGATAACACTGAAATAACTGCATGGAGGAGCTCATCACATTCATATTGCCTTCAGCTTTTTACTGTGCTCTAAAGGCGCATATATCCTGGATCACAGATAGAGAAGTGCAGGGAGCAGAGGGGGGTATGAGAGAAGTTGGCTGTCCCTCTCTATCCTCAGAGAGCTGTCACATTTCCATCAGGCAGCACAGAGACCTCCAGAGCGTCAGCCTGGGTCTCATTTCACCTCCTGTTGAAGAGGAAAGAAAGATACAGTACTCCCAGTCCTCATCAATACAACGACCGGCCTGCCAGCAGGATACAGGACAAATCAATGTGCGCCTTTACATGAGGATGTCTTTGATGAGCACAGGTTGTCTTAACCACCCTCAGCTAGATATCAAGGCACGAGACGGATCTACCAACTCAAGTGTTCTTAAAATACCAAGACCCTGAGTTTATTGACCTTCTAAGCTGAAACAACACAGAGTTGAACTCTCATTTATTAAAGGGGAGCAAAGTGTTCATTGGCAGAGTCAGGATGCCAGTTTCTCAGTGATGCAAATAAAACTCAACTGTGAACTGTAGGGTGTTTGCTGAGGTGTGAACCCTGACAAAGACAACCCTGTTCACCCACTCACAGCCTCGGCTCTCAGCTTGCAGTCTGCTAGAGATTCAGTCCAAGAACTTTAAATACTCCTTCCTTTTATCAGAGGCCCCGAGCTGAACTCTGCTTTTATCCATTTTTTTACATTCTGCTGCACAATTTTCCTCTGGACCGCAGTTCACGCTGTGTCTAAATGGATAAATCACATTATGTAATTTTACTCAGTCTCAAAGGATTTTCTGGAGTAGTAGTAGACAAATAGTGAATATCATGACATAATAGTGGCACAATCACTTATGTTGCACAACAGAGACAGAGCTCCAGTACTTCCTTGATTTCCTGTACACATGTTTTTTTTCTCTAAGCTCTTTTGGTTTTTGACAGTTCAACCTATTAGGAGATAATAGCGGTTTGATATTGAAATTATGCACTCTTGTTATGCATGCGTGTGCCTTCTGTGGTGCTTTGAACTAAATACTAACATGAGCTGTTAACAAGCTCACAATAATAATTCTGAAACATGAAATGTGCATTATGCAATGCACCCGTCAGCCACAACATTAAAACCACCTGCTAAATATTGTGTAGATCCCCCTTGTACCACTAAAATAACTCCGAACTGTGGCGTCTGGCAACAGGATGTTGGCAGTGAATCCTTTAAGTCTTGTCAGTTGCAGGGTGGGTTAGGAATGTTGTGGCGTGTCCAGTTTATGCTGATTGGTATCCGGGGGTTTGAAGGCCAGGTTAGTACCTTGGTTATACTTTGTCATGTTCCTGAAGTCATCCTGAGCAGTTTTCTGTGGTGTGTTAGGGCGCACAATGTCCTGCTGGGAGAAGCTGCTGCTGTTGTGCCGTTGCCATGGTGTGGTCTGCTGTGCAACAATGTTTAGGTGGGGGGTACATGCAAAGTAACATCCACATGAAAGCCAAGACCCAAGGTTTCCCAGTAGAACATTACACTGTAACAACATGATTAATGTTATACACTTCACTAATCAGTGTAAATATACCCATTTAGTAGGTATGTGTTTATTAAGTATACCTGGTCTTTGTTCAGCATTTTATCTTGCTAAAAAAGCATCAATAAATTTCACCTGTGGATGGCACTAGATCAAAAGCTTACAGTCCATCCAATAGGTGTAGAGTCAATGTAACCATTTGTCAACTGCATGGTGGGGCTACAGGTAAATCACCACAGTTAGAAACATCTCTGGAAACCATGAATGTCTGTGCAAAATTGTGTGCTGGTCTATCTAGTATTGTAGATACACTCTTAAAAGTAATTCAAGGATCTATTCCCACCACTTAATTAAATTCTGCAACATAAAAAAAAATGTAACTTAGTGATTTAGATGAACCTTTTAAGTTGCAAACATTGTTTTGATGGGTTTTGTTGACAATAATGTTGGTAATTGCTTCAAGTTATTATTATGTGTAATCTAAACTCAAATTCCTGCATTGGTTGATTTAAAACTAAATTTAAGTTGAGGTAAGTTAATAAACTCTTGTGTTCACAATTATTGTAATTAAGTGACACAGAAGAATTGATTTTATATAACATGGAAATGCTATGTGGAACAACATAATTTCTATGAGTAATCAGTGTAAACACTTGGCAATTCAAGTGGTAACTCACAATGCCTTTGGTAGTACAGTAAAAGCTAATTTATCTAACTGAATGTAGTTTGTTGGCTGAACATAGTTTTATTAGAAGTTGTCTGAACTCAAAAGAATTGATGCCCAAACATTGTTTTTAGAGTGCACTTTACAGACAACCTGAAAAATCCATCTCTTGGTATCCCCAAAGGAAAATTCAGAGGTTCGCAGAAATCCTTCGTCCTCTGGGCACCATAAATATCTTTCATTTCGGTCTATCTAATAGTTGTTTCTCTGAAAAACAAAGCGATCAACTTCGTGGTAACACTGAATAAAGTGCAAAAAACATTATCAAAATCAATAGGAAGGTTGTTTGTTCAATATTTCCATCCATTTTAGAGATATTTTGGTCTAGTCTGGCCAAAGTGGTGCCTCATTAAACGCTCCACGTCTGTGTTTTACCCGCAAAACAAAAGTGCCCTAATAAAATATTGAAACAGTGTTCAGTTTCTGTGCAAGCTGCAGTGTGTTCATCTGTGTATCCTCAGAGCTTATTGAAGGATTGGAGAGAAACCAGCCCACATCAGCTATGAAATGATTCACCTCTTGCAGTTTTCCTCCCTAATGGTGACATATTGTGTAAATAGTGCATGCAGCCATGTGCAGGAAGTTATATATTCATTCTAGAGGGTGAACAGAGTGTTGATCTGGAGAGAAATATTGTCCTGCCTTGCATTTAAACCCTCTGTGGTATACAACAAACAGATGCGGGTGTTATAGGAGTTGTTTTAATCAATTACACCAGCATTTATTGGTTTACACGGATCAAACACTGTTGGTTTATCCCGAGCTGTTTGTGCACCCATTCAGCTGATGGCACAGTCAACACCTCTTTTCATTTCAAACCAGAATTAATTAGAATTAATCTGTTTTTAATTAAGTTATTAGAATTTATTATATATCTGAGACCTCTTGGCACCTTACATTAAAGCGCTTCTTTTCCTATATGCTGTTATTTCTTCTGTGACACCGCTGGGAAACCACTCGGCTTGTGAAACATTGTGTCTCATACATCATGTCAAATCTGATTTGGCACCTTTTGAGTCAATGCCCAGCCACAGCCGGTCGTCAGAGTTCAAATATCATCAAATTTGAATTTAGCCAATGTTTGGGTTAATCATTTTCTCCTGCTCGAAGCAAATAAAAATGCTGTTCTCAAAATAGCTCTTGGCTGGAGCGAGGAGGAAATTTAATTATACTTGAAAGAAGGGACACTATTGTTTTCATAAGAAGGGCTGCTGAGGTGCTAAATATTTAGTCGGATCCCACGTAGCAGCACAATATGCCAAAGCCTCAGACAGCCCCCTTCATATCAAAGGAACATTTCCATTTGCTTTTCAGGTAAACCCATTTATGTAATGCATTGTTACTGGATGCAGAATTCAATGCTCCTCCAACACCTCGACTGCGTGCAACAAAGATAACCGCTCGGCTCCCACTTTCTCATTACTCTTCATTCACTTTTCGTGGGGGTTATTCGGTGCAAAGGTAATTCTGTTTGTGTCCCGATTACCATTGGATTAGTGGGTTCTCTCATTCTCTCCGGGATCGGACAGAGAAAATAATGATTAATCTGAAAGTAAAGGATGAGCCAAGGAAATGATTAACTGACTGTACATTTGTCCAGTCTGGTGGAAGCCGGGCCAATAAGCCGGCATGCAGACAGATTGAAGTGGAGTGTGACTCTGTAGCTCAAATCTGCATTTAACTAATACTTGACCTTTGCCTCTTTGCACTTTTGAGCAACTGTCGGCCTGGATTTGAGCCTCATGGGAGACTATCGCCGATAAACAACCGAACCAGAGGGACAGAGCAGACTGCTGCTTGCCATGCGCCCTCCGCCTCCCCTCACCTCTCCTACCCCCATGTTTGTGTTTATATGTGACAGAGCTGTGGCCCATCAGGACAGTTGTACTCGTGACACAGTAAGTTTATGAATCACACAAATATTCAGTCCATTTGCTGGAAGGTTCAGAAACCCGCCTCGCTTCTTCCTCTTTTACAGCATCTGCTTCGTTATATCCTTTCACCTGCGGCATTAATTGCTGGTATCAGCTGTTTTTTGCTCTTTTGCAGGAAATCGCTGTTCTCATTGATTTTCCACAGTCTTCCTGCTGTGATGACTGCCTCCCATAAAATGAAGCAAATATCACAATCTTGCACTTAAACGGCACATCCTGCTGTTTTGACGCAAGCAGGGAGTAAGATGATAATACTTTTTTGGGCTTCCTTAATAAAATTGCATCACGTAATTACCATATGCAAAAGATATCTCTATGCTTTTTAAACGTCGTGCAATCGTTGGACATGAAGCGAGATGAAGCTCGGCGGGAGAATTTAAGACTAATGCCTAGAAGGCTGTTTAACATGGTTAGCTAAGGAGGTAGGGTGTCTGGAAAGGAGCTGATAACAAGACCTTAGTGTCACCAAGTGCCATTAAGGTGCTTAGTAGCTCATGATGTGAGACTAATCTTAAAGGATTCATTGTGTACACTGTGTTTATTTTGTTATTTCTACTGAAATGCGTTCATTTAGGAGAAAAGCCGAGAAATTGCATCAAGACAGTCCTTATTTGGATCTCATAGCCCTTTGCTTTAGTGACGAAATTGAATCATCTGAGAACCCTTTTTTTCCTGGATTACATTAAAGATTTTTGTTCAATACTCAAATAATACACGATACCTAAGCATTGCATCACTCCCTGTTGCTATTCCGATTCCTTGGTTGACATCTTACATAGGGCGGCTGTGGCTCAGGTGGTAGAGCGGGTTGTCCACTGATAGCAAGGTTGGCGGTTCGATCCCCGGTCCCCCCACATGCCGAAGTGTCCTTGGGCAAGACACTGAACCCGAAGTTGCTCCCAATGGCAGATTAACGCCTTGCATGGCAACTCAGTCACCATTGGTGTGTGAATGGGTGAATGCGAAACACATTGTAAAGCGCCTTGGGTACCCCTAAGGTAGAAAAAGGCGCTATATAAGTGCAGACCATTTACCATTTTACCATAACAAATTTATGATAACACACAAGTTACACCTTTTTCCCAGACAATCCCATTTGGAAAAGAGAAGGCAAGAGGCTAGAAATTAAAGTTTCAAGATATAGGAACCTAATTTGTCGCTGCATGTTGGGGGAGGAAGACGAGTGTCGTCTGTTTGACAGGTTTGAGTGTGGGTGAAGACAAAGCACATGCCTCCCCCATAGCAGCCCCCCCCCCCCTTTT